>JAMKCH010003474.1:0-36349 GCA_023653785.1 Ophioderma brevispina | reverse complement strand
GGACTTCTGAGGGATTGATTGAGATTATATTCAAGTCTGTGAAGGAATTCACTTGTAGGAAGCGTCCCATCTCTCTACATTTTGTCCAAATGATGGTTTGCGAATACAGATGACTCACATGCATATCTTGAGGTCATACAAAAACTTGAAGAGTTCAACTCTTTTAACAGGTGGCCCACCGCACGCCGCCCCCGTGCGTGAACGTGCACCCCCACATGTGGGTTGTGCCGTTCACTCATACGTGTGGGCGTGCGGTGGGCCGGCGCTGAAAGTTTCTGCATTGATGCGGCTCAGCCATTGTTAAATTTGAGATCAAGCACAGCTTGCAGACTCACACATCGTTGAGTAGACAAAAACTTGAGATTTTATTCTATGTACAGGTGGCCCAACGCACGCCCACATGTGTGCTCACTTGCACCCCACACGTGGGTGCCATTGACGCCCAATGTGGGAGGCTGTGGGCTGGGCTGAATGCATAGCATTCAGTGTGCCAGCCATTTTCAGTTTGAGATCAAGCAGTTTTGGCCGACTTCAATCATCCTCCAAACTTGTTTTTACACAGGGTTAATATCACAATAAACACGAAAACACAATTTTTCAAATTTTGTGAGATTGTGTTAGTACATTAAGTGACTTGTACTTCGCTTGGTCAGTTTGAGGTGACGTCACAACAATGACTTGCATGCACTATAGCCGTTTTGATTGTACACCTTTATTGCGTGTGTACATCAATTCCTTCAATCCTAGATCAGGCGTGTTTTATTGGAATGAACCTAACCGCGCAGTGACGTCACCCTCTGTGGGGTAGATGAACACATCAGTTTGCTACTGTAGGAATTACCCCTCAACTGGTTTTTTAAACCACACTTGGATTACATGAAATGTCTAAACCTTTTGTGTGTTATCCTTCATGGGCCCTCCTAGGCCTGAGCTAAGAGAACCATGTTGGCAGTCCTGATCAAGAGAGATGATCAGTAGCTTCCCAACACAGCTTGCTTTCCATGGCGTTTTTAAACAGGTATAGGTGAACGTTTAGAAATGAAACATGGCTAAGGTAACCGTACTTGATCACAAACTTGCATTTAAGAATGTTTCATCTCTAACAATTCCACATGACTACCTGTACTGAATCTCCATGGGAAGCAAGTCATTGTGGGAAGGCACTGATATCTTCTCTTGTCCTGATCAATTATTTTACCCGATTACGGCACTATCGCTGATTGCCAATCATAAAAATAAAAAACAATAATCATAAAAAAATCAGATTTGGTTGTATGTCTGTAAGGAGTCCAGTGTGATTCAAAAAAAAATACCTCGGTCCTCGTACGCTTGTGTCGCCTGCCGTCACGGTTAGTGCATGATAGGCCTAACATGACCTTTGACCTTGAGATGTGACCTTTGACCTCACAACAATGAGGGATTCCCATGTTGCACCTATATTCACGTTTGGTTCCAATTGAACTTCAACTTTTCATATTAGGTGAATTTTCCATTTTCAGCCTATTTTTACACTTGACGCTCAATGACCTTGACCTTGGCATGTGACCTTTGGACCTCATCAACACATGAGGGATCCCCTGTTGCACTTATGATTCAGTTTGGTTCCAATTGAACTTCAACTTTTCATATGATGTCAATTTTACATTTTCAGCCTATTTTACAACTTGACCTCACATGACCTTTGACCTTGGCATGTGACCTTTGACCCGCAATACAGTGGGGGTGCATGCTGGCCCCTGTGACCCAAGTTTGGTTTAAATCCATCAAAGGTATGTTGGATATTACTGCAAATGTTAACCTTTTCCACAACAGACAACAACGACATCAACAACAGACAACACAACAACGTGGACAAAGTGATCCTATTTTTCTTCCTGCCTTACGGGCAGGCCGAACATAAAACCGACATTCAGAATAAAAAAAATAATTAAATAGTAATTATTTTTTGCTCAAATGTTTGCTTTGGTTAACGAGAGGATAACAGCCTTTCCAAAAACGTTTATTTGTGCATTTGGACTTTGGTAGGAAGAAAGTTATGCCTATTTTGCAGAGAGACGTAAAAATCCCTGTTTGGGGGCCGATTTTGACCCAAACCAAGCACAACTACACAAAGACTATTTTATTCAAACTGATATGTTGTTGTCGAAAAAATAGAAACACTGAAATTGCATGTGTGAATTGTCTTTGCTATAATGTGTTATGGGTATACGTTGGTGCCAGTCTCTCCGCATTATAAGGATAAAAGTGGCCAAACATAAATTTTAGGTCTCCGCAAAATTGAACATAGTTTGACCCGAATTACCCTGAAGACAACCAATAAAAATCTTCTTATGCCTGATTATCCCTGTAAAACACCAAAGCAAACATTCCAAGCAAATATCATTTACCTTGAAAAAAATTCTTTCCTGAATTTAGGGTTTTATTAACTCACTCCGTATAGCTATCCTAACTAATGCTGCAAGTTAGCAGATAAGCAACCTAGAAAAAGAAAAAAATGCATATTTTAGTCCTTACTGTTCCTACGGACACTTTCTACAACATGTATTGAACTTGAAATTCATATCTTTGAATAGTGATGTTTTTCTTCCTTTTTTTAGCATTTTCCATTTGGAACAAATAACTTATGCGAATTCTACAGACCTTATAGACCTTCTCCGTGCAAAGTTTGAATATTTGACTCTTTTGTGTGATATCACTGGATTGACAAGCCAAACGATCATGAATGCCCAATAAATGTAGCAAGTTCGTTGGCGGGAGGGGCTTAAAAAATGTGATTACGTTAGTAAAAATCACAAAAAAGATATTTGGCTTTTGATGGTGGTAAACATATTAACAAATGCTAAAGTATTGAAACACCCTCGCGGAATGGGATAAAGAAACGGTCTTAACAATAGCCAGGGCATCTATTCCTCCAAATTATAAATACCTTAATTTCCCCAGATTCTTCCTTAAAATTTCAAGTAGACTAGTTATACTTCTACCACACATGACAAATTGAAAATCAATTGATCCCGGGATTTTCACCCGTTAACCTTATTTCCTGCACATATTCCCACAACATTTTAAGAAGTACCCTTTGTCCCCTTGTGGTTTTTGATCATTGGCATAACCAGCGCGGGACCGGGACCCCTGCCAAAAAACCCTGCCCCCCCACCATCCCCCCAAATGAACTGACCTATTGTACACCACCATTTACGTGTCGTCTTTTGGCACACAGCGCCGGCCTTTGTTGAATCTTGGCAAACCTTGGCAAATCTTCACCTCCCTAGGGAATATCCAACCACATCATAACCGCTACCGTGGGAAACTCCACGGAACACATGTGTCATATAGCGTTGATTGCGGATTTTTTGTACATGCGGTACAACATGGAGCTTGCGCAAAATACTTGGCCTATCCTAATAATTTATGCACCAAAATAGTCTAACTAAATTGTCTATTAGCTGACTAGGTTATAAATAGGTTTATTTTTGGAAAACAGAACGAAAAAACGTGAAACATACGATCTACAAGCATTTTGCTTAACTTATCATCTCTTCATCAGCTGGCTCAATTCTCGATTGCTTCTGTCAAGTCATGCCACACGTCATGCTTACAAAAACTAGTTTGAGCTAAGGGTCTTTTTTGTCAGGAACCCGTTTCTAACATCAGATTGACCACCTGATTGTTGATTTCGTCGATATCCCAGGTAACCGCGAACCGTTTTTTTTCCTTCCTTTTTCAAGCCTAATCTCAGCCTTTAACACAGCGTTTGGCTGCTAGGGAGCCCCATCGACGTAGCGTACATTTGTCTACGAATATCCGGCCAATTAAGCGATGGGAAACGGAATAGGTGGCGTTGTGTCCTAGCACTAAGATGTCTATGGAGCGTACATGGTGCGTACAGTGTTCTTGGAGAAAAACCTAATATTCCACTCAAATACTTTGGCACCCCTGTGCCCCTTGTGGTTTGATCAATGGATAACAGCGAGGGGCAAGCAAAGCATAAAAGTCCCATCGATCTATGTTCGATCTTAATTTATATTCAGAAATTTAACAAAATTTACAAATCTTCCCCAATGTGGTACCATTACTTCTTACTCCCCACCTCTGTCCCAATTATTCAAGAATAGACATCCACAAAAATAGTCTGTATTCCGTACTGCTTAATTCTTTCCATGCCTATTTTGTTGTTTACTGTATTTGCTGTTGTTTATTTCTTTATGTTATCAACAAATAAAACACTTTTTATCCTCCTACTCTTAGTGTTCCCTATGGTGACATGGCAAATATCTTATCACTGAATACCCATTTTGAAATGTTAAATGCCACACGGTGTGAATCATAAATTTTGAATATTTCTCGATATGTTAGGCAGTAGGCGGTAGGACGTTCATTGATCTTTTGGGTTGTTCCCTTAGTGATTATTTAATCTCAATTTCAACAGATACATTATCTTGGCCATCATAAACTCACCACTGTTTTAACACCTTATGATGAAGAAATTAAAAGGAGTTTATGATTCTTCTATATGCATGACATTATAAATCCTATGATTGCATTACCTGAAAAAAGTGATCAAATGCTTGAAAAACTTATTTTATGCCCTGCAATGTAATGGACCCCTATTTTACAATGCCCTGCAATGGTAATGGTCCCCTACGTATACTGAAAATTCAGCAATTGTTATTTTAATTAAAACGTGTGTCATGAAAATACAGGATTCATGCAATTTTATGAGAAAAATATGCAAACTGTTGATAGTGAATATCTTTCCCTGGAAATGGACAGAGCACATTAGTTATTTGGTAAAAAAAAAAACCTGTGCCGTTGCCGGATTCAAAACCGGCGCCATTCGCATTATAGCCCGATGCTCGTTTACTAAGC
Source organism: Ophioderma brevispina (assembly GCA_023653785.1). Lineage (NCBI taxonomy): Eukaryota > Metazoa > Echinodermata > Ophiuroidea > Amphilepidida > Ophiodermatidae > Ophioderma > Ophioderma brevispina. The sequence continues at coordinate 31,483 of JAMKCH010003474.1, read as the reverse complement.
AAGCGCATCTGAAGGTCGACGGTTCGAATCGGCACGCGCAATGGTTTTCAAAAACTAATGTGCGCTGGCCATCTCCCGGGGAAAGAAATTAATTACATCCTTGTCTATCCTGGAGAACTAAGTAGTAAAATTTCAATGTTGATTTGATTATCGATAATCTCATTTTGGACAAGTTTTTGTTGGTGGAATTTGGATTCTGGGTTAAAATTTATGATTACTTTTATCAATCCTTCTGATCAGGTCCGGTCTGATTCAATGAGCTTAAAAGATGACCAGTAAATGACATGTAGGTATGATGAAGACAATTAACCAAATAATAATACTTTGTTTAAACAACTATATACCTGTGTCACTTTAAATGTTAATATCTGGATTATCATTGTTTAGAGCATAATGGAGTCGTTTATGTTATCAAAGAAACAAGAACTTTTATTGGAATTGAAATCAAGTTTTGGACCTGATATACAACTTGAGCTAAAAGTACGTTAAAGTGGATCAGGCGAAAATACAGGTTTTGGGAGTGGTTTAAAGGGGACTCAGAGAGTTCCCGATGCGGGCGCCCTCATTTTTCAAAAATCGTGTTTTTGCATATACATAATGCATGTCTATACATAATCACTGTGGGAACTAGCTAAGCCCAATCGAATTCCTTCTATACAAAATCACCCCTTTGTTTTAAAATTCCGGATCCGGAAATTTTGTATGGCACCAGTATCCTATGGCACTGTTACTACACTTTTTTACTGCAACTCAAAACGAAAAATCCGATTCATCTCAAACTTTGGAATTTAAACGTTTAGGTGATATCATTAGTTCAGTGACTATTTAACTAATAACAAAACTATATATCAAATCTCTGAATCAGCCGTTAAAGAGATGTTGGTCACATTTGGAAAAAATTAATTTTTGCATGGTTTAAAACTTTTTATTTAATATAATGAGCACTCACCTGAAATTATTATGCCCAAATCATGCGCCCTTGTTGGGGAAAATTATTTTGTTATAAAACCACTTTGGAGTTGTTTTATTCAGTAGACCAGGAATAATGTAATTAAATAGAAGAAAACAGACTTGCCATAATTGATTCCCTCGCCTCCACCCTGTTTGACCAGTCTGTAACCTTTATTGCTTTAATACCAATGCAGTATAGGCTGTATATTCAGGCTCTGCTAAAAAATTTAACACATTAAAGGTACGACAGGCCCAAAAATTAGGCTAAAATCACCAAGTCAAAGCTCCTTTTAAGTTTCCTACATGTTTTCTGGTTCGATATTTTTTGGCACAAAATATATCTGTAATTCTTCCATGGTCCTAGACTCACTTGAGAGCAATTGTGACATTTCAAATTTGTTGAAAATGTGCTGTGTTGCTGTAAAGACACTATCAGTGATTTGCCCAAATCAGAAAATTGAAAAAATCAAAATAAAGATTTTTGCATGTGCTGTAACAAGTATAGCTATCCTAACATACCCACAAGCAACTTAACCAAGTCAAAATTGGATATGTTAGTCCTTACTTTCCGTACGGATACTTTACTACACATGTAATTGAATGGGATTCTGTTCTTTGAACAGTGTGTGTGTTCTTCCTTTTTGGCATTTGCTTGAAAAAAAATAACTTTTGCGAATTCTACAACTTATCCTTCACTTTTACAATTTACTCATGCAAATTGCTAATATTTTGGACTCTTGGGAGATCACTAATAGTGCCCCTTAAGTGGTTCACCTGACCTCAAATCAGAACATCCCTAGTGAATCCATTTGTCCTCCCTTACCTCTTTTGTGTGTCTCTGACCACATTTACTGCGCTGAGAAGAAGTGACGCCACCCACACCTGTGATCATGAGGCATCAGAAACAACTCTCTTGTCGACAATTCCTGTCCAAAAATGGAAAAAGGCAACGCAGCGTTGGTATAACATGTACTTAGTATTTCAGTACAGACAAGGTACTAAATCTCACATTTCTGTAAGGCAACACCTTTACTTCAAGGTGCAACGAGAGATTTCACATATCGTATCCCTAAAAAAAATCGAAAGTCTGATTTTTACCCCAGATGTAAAGTATCCAGCACACATATCCCTAAGAAAATCTGACAGGAATAGCTGACAAATGTTTTCTTAGGTACAAAAATGTGAAATTTTCTAATTTCGTATAGGAGCAAATACACATTGGGCCTGTTTTATATTGTAATATAAGCAAACAAAATCAATTTTTTTTTACTATTTTAAAGTGCGTGTTCCGATCGTCTTTGGGACCCCCTGATTTACCCGGAGAGTAGTATCGATTTCTGATATCAGATAAAAGGCCATTCTTTTTCATTCTCGTCCTGAAATTTGAGCCCTCAAACCATTTCACCAAAGAGATAAACAAAACACCATTTAGTGGTAACCATCAATTAATTAGCACAGTTATTGAATTGGCTTTGAACATGCATTATCGCGTCTTCCATCAAAACCGCACGTTTGTTTCCCACGGTAATTGATGGCGGGTGTATGTGCATTTGCCAGGCTCTCATATCAAGTAGAGAACACAAAACACATTAAATTGGGAAAACAACACTTTAAGAAAGGTAAGAGAAACATATTTAGTGTCTCATCAAAAAAGTAAATTGTCGTGCCGAGCATGCTCAGTGCGCGGCGTGCCCATTTCTCTTTCCTTAGCGGTTGGCCAGACTACTCCCATATTATTTTTGCTGTGGGGGGGTCGCCATTCCTCCAGCACAGTGAGTATGTTACTTTCCTAGCAAGAATAATGCTGGTCCCATTTTTATTACACCTGGGTGGAGAGAATTGAGATAAAGCGTTTACTCAAGGGCACAACACGTTGGCCGCCAGGTGGGCCTGAACCCAGACCCTTTGGAGTGCGGGGCGAATGCTCAAACCACTGGAACACATGAGCCCTCTTTATGGAAATGATGTACGAGATGAAAATTCTTTTAGAACCTACAAAAAGGGTTAAAAATGTTTTTGCAACAATATGCTAGTCACAATTACTAAGTCACAAAGATTAGATTTAAAGACCCCAGAGAGAAAAATTCAAGGTCAGGGTAGCTAGGGGCATGTATTGGACCCAAAACAGTGTGGAGCATCAGAGTATATCGGGTTGTAGGAGTGGAATAAAACTGATGTTATGTTCAGTATTTTAAGTGACTGCTGACCTACACATACAATAGCAAATTTTGAAGGTTATATATATAGAAACTTAGGGTACTCAGGGGCCGGGCATTTTTCGATATATAAGTGCATACGGGACATTAAAGGTTTCTAGTTGCACCTTTTTTTCTAGATGTTTATTTTGTTTGTTCCTTTTGATATATTGTTTAGTGGTACATTTACGCATTCAATGCAGTGAGTGTCTTGGCGAGTGTTTGATATCGAAGATGGATGCCAACAGGCAAATCCACATCTGAAAAGATCAAAGAGATTTGAGAAAAGAATCTGAGACATATGAGATTACTGCAAAAGCACAAGAAGTGTTGAAGAGGAGATGCACTCAACAAAAACTCACAAAAAGCCGAATAAACGCCAAGTGAAAGGCAGGGCAAAGATAAGGAACAGACTAGGGGTAGACAAACGCTTGTTACAGAGGAAAAATGGCAGGAAGTGACAAACGCGAGAGGGGGAAAAGTCCTTTTAGCTGAGACTGGAAAAAAAATGACTACTAACCTAACGAACAAAGTAGGTGATTTAAAAAAAATATAGGAGACAACAACCCGGAAGCGAGGAAATCAAAATCTGACCCTAAATGTTATGCACAAGTCAAAGTGAAAGAATGGAAAAGAAATGGAAAGAGGTGAAAAAGGCGGAGGGAAAAAGGGCTGAATGAAAAACAGACTGCATTGACCTGGATAGACTTGAAAAAGTGTTGCAGAGAAAATGACAGACCACATTGTTGTTCCCCCAAATGCTATGTTGGGGGAGTTTCTGAACTGACCCATCTGACACATTTTTTCTGACACACTTATGAATTTGAAAGGCCCTTCGGCAATATAAAAGAACAGGTGTATTACATAATGTTCCAAATCATAAGTGTGTCAGAAAAGGTGTCAGATGGGTCGGTTACGGAAACTCCAGTTGTTCGTCCACCTATCAGAGAACTTCCTGACCTTGCATTTGTTCCGATTTGAAGATCGTTCAAGATTCAAAGAATGTCCTGGGTTTTAAAATTTAAAATAGTTTGGACACCAGCTTCTTTTGATCCATTGCTGCAAAAGAAGCAAATGAATAGTAGTTAGGCTCTTGCACCAAATTTAGCAAGGACCTTCTGCCTTTCTTCAATCTATGTGTGTTTTACTGCCACGTCGCTGGGACGAAAGTTACCATCCGATTTTCACATTGCCAGCAATGTTCTGTGTAGTTTTAAAGGGGGTTGTAATCTTTACTTCTAAATTTGCTTAATTTATGTGGTTTTGATGTTTTTTTTTGTTTGTTTTTTTGGTTTTTTTTTGGCTTTTGTTCTCATTTGTATTTGTACATTTGTACATGTACAAGTTATCCTTCCGAACTGGATAAGAGATCACTTTGTGTTTGGGCATTTAAGGCCCATTCTGTTCTTATCTGGATATTACTGCTTTGCATTGTGCTGTCTCAAATTGTGGTATTTTATTGATTTCAAATTAGTGATGGATATCAGAAAAAACTTGTGTAATTTGCAAGTAATTGAATTATTATTATCTCAGAGTGAGAGTGAAGATTGATGTATCATCTACATCATACAGTAAAACTAAACATTCAAGAATATTAAAAGCATGATGAGAAAGAGGTTACCGAAAGATCCAAAAGAAAGTACGCAGCTATTGTGAAAGAGACTTGTGATTCAGTCCACTCCAAAGAAAGAAGAACGCCTTGAAAAACAAACTGAGAGTCAAACATCTGTACATCTAAATAGTCTTCTCATGCTATTATTACGAACTCAAAACAGACGACAAAGGATAAAGACGTATTTTAAATCTGCCGAGTCAGGATCAAAAAGTGAAGAGGAGTCACAGCTGATCAGGAAGTCGGCTCATGATCTCTAAGAAGAACAATCACGATGAGCAACAAGGATTTTGGAAACAGGGATCAAGCGAAACAACGCCTGGATACTATGTGACACCAATTTATTAGTGAAATCTATTCTGAGATTGAGGTATTATAGTGTAACAATGTATTTATCAAAATTAATTTAAAATTTATTCATTAAATGTTTCACTCATAATAATAGTTTTATGATGGTCCCCTACTGCAAGGTTGCAGATGCTGGGTTACAGCTGATAATTACCACCTGTCTTGGTTGCCGACCTCGCATAGTTTATGGACCAATCAGAGAGTGGGGGAAATTGTAGGTCTAGATGTGAACAATAATCGTGCTGAGTGGGCTTGGTACGAAAGGCAAGCTGACCATGTGCTCGAAGCCGTCTTTTCATTTACAAACGTATGTGTTGGCCATGCTTAAGTTTCGCTCGCCAGCTCCAGTCATATGAGAGAGGAAATAAAAACTTTGCATAGGGACAACCATATGGGTATGTAGTGTGTTACTCTGAACTAGTTTGTCTTTTCGTCCAAGCTACTATTTTAACTAGTGTGGGAGATGTCAGCATCACAAGAAACCATATTATACCTTACAATGTACACTATCCCTAGAAATTTACAACTTCTTTCAATATCCAGAATGGGCCCCATAAAAGATACCAGAGATAGGGTAAACCTACACAGACATATGCTTCAGGTCACATTGGTCACTGCATAACAGATTCAAAGAGGAATATCCTCGTGTAAAATGTTTCTACTCAACATTGACTTGTAGAAAACCGTCCTTCATACGGCAACATCCCAGACAAGAAGTCTGCCTCTTTGCATACTGCACAAATATCAACTACAAGTTAGAAGCGTTGCACAGACTTCACAGAGTATGAAGGCTGCCAACCAACAACATCCCCAAGACCAAGTTGGAACGAGTAAAATCTCATAGCTGTCAATGTCCAGACAACAATCATGAATCCTATCACTTCTATGTAAAACCTGAATGCATGTTCAGAGAATGTGAAGAATGCACTGATGTCAAGGAGACGCTATGTATGAGTTCTTCTCACTGGTAGAGAAAGAGGAACACATAACAATAGATGGGAGAGAGTTAAGAGTAATAATAGACGGGAGATACATACGAAGACGGGAGACGTAAAGGACCTTCTTGATGAGCTGTTGAAGGACATAACCTCCATTCCTCAATACCAGCTTCATTGAACACCTTACTACCACCTACTGGTAATATTCACAATATCGCCACATCAAAGACAACCTACCCAAGAACACTGTCCTGATGGTTAGGGATTTTGCAAAAAAATAATGAATTATTTTATCAAGATGAGATCAAGTCAGCGGTCTGTGGCAGAACACAAGTCACCGTGCACCCAATCTTCAGCAATGTCAGACATAATGATGCTGGTGAATCCAAGATCATGAAGGAATCCATAGTGTTTCTATCATCCGGGAAAACCCATGACCATCATGCCGTGGCTCATCATACCAACATGCCCAGCCAATATCTTCAAACAAAGATCCTCGTCAACAAAGTCATCATTTTCAGTGATGGATGTGGAGGGCAATATAAAGGAAGGGCAACTTTGCCGATACCAGTCTATCTCAATTTCCAAACAGATGGAAGTACACAGATCTGAACATGGCAGAGAGGATGGGGTGGTAAAATAGGAGTCATAAATTTAAAACCATCGATCTTCTGCATCCTATGTGAGACAATTGAGTTGAAATTTATTCTGAGATTGAGGTGCATTTATTGGTAAATTATTTATCAAAATTTATTCATTAAACATTCACATCATAAATTAAAACTTTTATGGTCCCTGATGTGGGTTACCAACTGATTTCTACCTGTTCCTTTGTATGCCAACTCACATATTTTTATTGGACCAATCAAGAGTATGGAAATTGTATGTCCACCCCATGTGAAACCAATAGATAGTGGCTGAGTGGCTTGGTATAAAAGGAAGCTGACCATGTGCTGAGGCCATCTTTTCCATTACAACGATATGTGTTGCGTGCTTAATATCGCTCCTAGCTCGAGTGTAGTTATATTGAGAGATGAAATAAATTTGCATAGGGCACCAATTATAGTATGCAGTTGTGTTTCTCTGAACTCGTCACAAAGGGTGTTTCCGTAACCCGACCAGGCTATGAATTCAACAAACTTGATGGAAGAAAGGTGTAGAGGTGTGGGAATAGTTTTGAATTCCCAGGTTGCCGAAACGTGGTCAGGTATATCTGGTCAGGTTAAGGAAACACCACATCCAAGCTACTTATTTTTTAACCAGTGTGTGAAGAAGTCAGGATCAAAGAAAAAACCGTCTCACGCTACACACATCCCAGAAAATTTACAACTTCTTTCAACGGGAGGATATATATCCAGAATGCCTCGTAAAAGATACCAGAGAAAGGGTAAACCTACATATATGCTTCAGGTCACCATTGTTCACTGCTTATTAACAGATCAAAGAGGAATATCTCATTGTAACATGTTCCTACTCAACATTGACTTGTAAAAAAACCATCCTTCATACGGCAACACCAGACAAGAAGTCTGCCTCTGTGTATACTGCACAATATCAACTACAAGTTAGAAGCGTTGCACAGACTTAGAGTAAGAAGGCTGCCAACCAACAACATCCACAAGACCCCAAGTTGGAACGAGTAAAATCTATAGCTGTCAATGTCCAGACAAAAATCATGAATCCTATCAATTCAGTAAAACCTGAATGCAGTTCAGAGAATGTGAAGAATGCCCCTGATATCAAGGAACACTATACATGAACCTATTTTCACTGGTTAAGAAAGAGTAACACATAATGGAAGAGATGGGAGAGAGGGAAGGTAATAGACAGGAGCTTTGACAAATGAAGACGGAGATGTAAAGGACCTTCTTGTCATGAGCGGTTAAGATGTTGAATCTCTGTCCCTCAATACCAGCTTCATTAAACACCTCTACCACTCGGCCTTTTATGGCAGAACTACGTAACTCGAAATTTTGACTTTTTGAGATAAAGTTATTTGTGGGCCAATTTGGGGGCGCTGCTTTCATTTCACAAAGTCTAACATGCCAGAAATGCTTCCCTTCTGACATAGCACTCCTAACTCGGTGCGTTACCATTCTGAAGGTATTTTTTGGCCAAACTGGTATTCTCTTAGTTACATGTAAAATTCCTCAAAATCGCCTTATTATTTCATGGCAAAACTGACGTAACTCTGAGATACATAGTTTTGCCATAAAAAAACTTACTATGAGGGTCCCAGTGTTTTGCTATTACAAATCAAATAGATTTACAGAGGTAGGTCCAACTAAAAAGGTCAGATTCAAACTAAAAATGTTTGTAAAAATAACACATGTCAAAAATTATCTTTCTTCTGTAAATGATTTGGGTCAAGTCATTGAAATATAGCATGTGTATTTGGCCATAACTGCTTTTTATGGCAAAAACTACGTAACTTGGCAAATGGGTTGTAATTCTTGAAAATGGTTTTAATTCATAACCCTAAAAATTGAGGAATACAGAAAATGATATAATAAATATAATAAAAATATATTAAATGTATTCATTCAGCTTACTTTGTAATTATAAGAAAATGCAAACGGGCAAACGTTAAAGGTAATATCTCAAAAACGCAGATTTTTGAGATAATAGTTTGCCATAAAAGGGCCGACATACACACGGTCAGTATTCACAATCTCGCAACATCAAAGACAGCCTACACGAGAAACCCATCGAGGGTTAGGGATTTTGCGAAAATCTGAATTATTTTATTAGATGAGATCAAGTCAGCGTTTATGGCAGAACACAAGTCACCATGCACCCAGTCGTCTGATTATTCCAGACAAAGATGCTGGTAAATCCAAGATCATGCAGGAATCATAGTGTTCTATCGAGACAAAACGAATGACCATAGTGCCATGGCTCATTATACAACATGCGCCTTACCAATATCTTCAAACAAAGACTTTCATCAATCAAGTCATTAATTTCAATGAGGATGTGGAGGGCAATATAAAGGAAAGGGCAAACTTTGCCGATACCAGTCTATCTCAATTTCCAACAGAACGAAACTACTACAGATCTGAACATGGCAGAGAGGAAGGGGATGGCGAAATACGAATCATAAATAAGCCATTCAGGGCTATGCTATTTGCCCACAGGCAGGGTGACGATCAATCCTGCAACTGTCTTACCAAACAACGCACAGCAGTCTTCCCACGATACCATCACTTCTGTAGGTCATTTTAATAGTTTATCCATCAGAAAATAACAGCAACATCCAGAAAACAAATGTCAAGCTGTCCTGGAACACGCAAAACCCATCAAGTAAAAAAAGTACAGGCTCCAAATATCAAATCCAACATGTATCTGTATGCTTCTGTAATGCATGGCTGAATGAAGATCACCTCCTCTGCTCATTTGGGCGTATACTGGCTTGCGTTGTGCCAGTAAATCTTTGGGTTTAAACCAAGTTTCAGAAATAGAAGGTATTAGATTTAGGATTAAAGGAGAAAGGTTATGCCAATGTAGTTTGGTAAGATTCTAAAGTTAACAAAAGCTCTGCTGTCGAAGGATGATGATGATGAGGTGATGAAGAGGGGAGGAGAAGATAATCGGGCCAAACTTATCCCTAATTATGGGATTCTGAGGTATTTGTAATGACTTCTTAAAGTACACAAATAATGAAACATAATTAAAATGCTGTATATATTTTTAATTCCAGCGAACTGCTTGTAGATGATATGGTGGTGGTTGTGCTGGTGAAGGCAGGTGGAAACAAACGTTTCTTGCAAAGGTATATTCCAGCGCATTTAGTTCAAAATGTATTATTGGATGATTTTGTACAAATTTCATTACATGTAATTCTTTTTACAGGCGGTAGGCCTATATTATTTAGGTAAGTTTTGGGAAGTCTTCCTTGCTTGCTTGCTAATATTTTTTTTTTAAATAGGGACAGCAGTCCCAAATTGGTTGTCCAATTATGAGGTCAAAGGGTAAGTGTAGAGCAATATAATGACCATAAGTGCCCTTGAATGACCTTTGACTTCCTCATCTGTTACCCAACGTAAGCCTCCCTTGTCTCAATGTATAAGCATACCAAGCATAACTTGATCATCACTTAAAAGCTAACCAACATTTTAACCAAAAATGTATACCAAAAGTTTGGCGCACAGACACACAGAAAAACACACGGACACACCCAAATTTGGCTGCACAAGTATTGGCAATTGCATCGGATTACCTAACAATGACAAAATACGAGAAACAGCATCACACAATAAAAATTCAAATTTACAATCTCTCTTTCCTCTTAAAGGTCAAAAACATTAAAGCTGTAGTTCTACCTGTAACCCAAAATGGAGAACGAGAACCTGTAGTAGGCTAGTATACCAAGCGGGCATTCATATTTCTTCCCTGACGACCCGTAACATATCAACTTAGCAGGTCTCTCTCATCTCAAGAAAACCTTACCTCCATCTTCCGTCATTGCCAAAGACCCTCCTCAGCCACCCGCATTATAAAGGAGACTTTGACCCTGAACGAAAGTGAATTCAGCTGCTGCGACGTTGATGGAGTGTGATTTGGCGAAGGTCTTATTTGAATTAAAAACTTAACACTATCTGGTCTAACATTTTAAAAAAAGATTTGAGCTTATGATATTAAAACATGTCTGAAAGATTTTGGGGCACTAAGATGAACCATGATCTCGTTTCCAGTTCATGAGCATTCGTATGCTACACAATCTACATAAAAATGTAATTTGTCAAGTATATGAACTCACCGGCATTAAAATAGGAATGCTAATAAGCCTGTAATGGATCATTGATTCCAATATGTAAAAAAATTCAATATATGGTGTACACAATACTGGGTATTCATTGTTATTTTGAAGTTCAATTGCAATTGTGAATGCAGTTTAGTGTATCATCCCGTTCTGCTTTTCCTTTTTTTTTTTTGGACCGAGGGTATTAACTCTTTGCTGGTCTCTTGGTATTCATGCAACTCCGAGACGCTTTATTACTACCGTCCAGCACTAAACCAACCCAACAAACAAAAAACTCATGGCACAGTAAAATTTCAATTATTGATTGTAGATATAGTTGTAATATGCAGTTAGTGTGTATGAGCTTTATTCCATAAAATTCTTAATTAATGTTGGAATTTATCTGAGATTGGGTGGCATTTATTGTAAATTTATTTATAACAATGTATCCAAAATTTATTCAGTTATAATGTTTCACATCAAATTAATATTTTTATATGGTCCTGATGCAAGGGTGTCAGAATGCTGGGTTACAGCTGATTACCACCTGTTTTGGTATGCGCTCGCATATTTTTATTGCGAAACTAACAGTCAGGAAATTGTTTGACCACAAGTGAAAAATGAGTGGGCTTGGGATAAAAGGAGATGACCATGACTGTGCTTGAGAATCTTTTATTGAATGGTTATGTGTTGGCATTGTTTAAGTTTTGAGCACTAGCTCCAGTGTAGGTTTATTGAGAGATGAAATAAAAACTTTGCGTAGACACCAATTGGAGTATGCAGTGTGTTACTCTGAACTTTAGTTTGTCTTTTCATCCAAGCTATTATTTTAAAATAGTGTGGGAGAATGTCAGCATGAAAGAAAACCAAACTTACACCTACCTATACAGAAAATTTACAAATTCTTTCAACGGGAGGATATATCCAGAAATTGCCTATAAAAGATACCAGAGAAAGGGTAAACCTACATCAGATATATGCTTAAGGTCCACATTGGTAACTGCAATAACAGGTTCAAAGAGCAATATCCTTGGTTGGTAAAACATGTCCTACCTCAACATTCGCTTGAGAAAACCGTCCTTCATACGGCAACATCCCGGACAAGAAGTTTGCCTCTGGATTTGGACAAATATCAACTACTACAGTATAAGTGTTGCACAGACTTCACAAGTACAGAGGCGCAACCACAGCGCCAAGACCGAGTTGAACCTAGTAAAATCGCTTACCTGTCAATGTCCGGACAACAATCATGAATCCATCACTTCCATCCACTTCCTTTGTAAACCTATGTCAGTTCAGAGATGTGAAGACTGTGCGATGTCAGGAATGCACATTAAGGCTCTTTTCACAATAGAAAAGAGGAACACATAACTTGGAAGAGATGGGAGAGAGGCAAAAATAATACGGAAGCTACATACGAAGATGGGAGACATTTAAAGGACCTGAATGAGTCCTGTTTGAACACCTTCCACTGCCCCACTGGCAGTATTCAAATATCGCCACATCAAAGACAACCTACTCGAGAACACTTCCGATGGTTTGTTTTGCTAAAAATCAGAAGTTCTTCTAACACGATCAAGTCTGTATTTTATGACATAACACAAGTCACCATGCACTCAGTCATCGTTATTATCAGACATAATAAGATGCTGATGATCCAAGATCATTAAGGATCCAGTGTTTCTATCATCTGACAAAACCCTGACCACATGTAATGAGGAGTAGTCCCATTTCCTGACAATTTAAAATTAGAACCGTACGGGAGGCCCAAAATTTTAGCGTAGCCTCCGGTGAAGCTCTGAGGAACGTATTTTTCTAACGCGATTTTAGGTTACAAGACCCCTTCTCTAAAATAAATGGTACTTAAAAACTTTGCTTTTTGATGCAGTTTTACCCTTATCATTAACACTTTGATCTCAGAATTTTAAAAAAAAATGTTTTTTTTCAGTAACTTTTTTTTTATTTATGGCCAAAATGCGAAATCCGTAATTCTGGTAAAAGGCTAAATCTCTGCATGACAATCACCCGTTGGCTCATTATCCACATGGCCATCCAATAGCTTCAAACAAAGATCCTTGTCAACAAAGTCATCATTCTCAGCGACGGGAGTGGAGAGGCAATAGCGGGAAAGGGCAACTTTGTGTATCGTTGTTTTAATTTATCTAAATTTCCAATAGAACAAAAACCTACTACGGATATGAACCTGGCAAAGGCGAAAGGATGATGGGCGAAATACGAATCATTAAATAAAGCCATTCATGGGCTATGTATTCGGCAACAGAACAGGTGGGACGATTCACTACTGAAACTGATCTTTACAACGACTGCACCGCAGCTTCCCATAGAACCATAAAACTTTCTGTAGGTCATTTGAATGTAGTTATCCATCAGAGAATTAAGCGCAACTGTCCAGAAACAAATGTCAAGACCGTCCCTGGAACACGCCCAACAACCATCAAGTAAAAGTACAGGCTCCAATATCGCAAATCCAATACATCGGCGTCTGTCATGCTTACTGCATGCATTGCCCTGAATGAAGATCACCTCCTCTGCTCCATTTGGAGTATAACTGGCCACTTCCTACCAGTTAACTCTTGGCTTAAAACAAGGGAGTTGCGGTTCAGGAAATAGAAGGTACAGTTAGATTTAGATCAAAGGAGAAAGGTGATGCCAACTGTTACATTTTAGTAAGTATCTAAAGTTCTCTGATTTAAAGCTCTGGTGATGATGCCAGAAAAGGATTGTTTATCACTGAGTTGGGGCTCGCGTCTCAAGAAAATCTCACCCTCCGTCGTTTGCCGAAGACTCCTCCGCCACCCGCGTAAAGTGGGACTTTGGTCCTAAGAGTGAACCACGCTTGCCGCAACATTGATGGAAGAGTCATTGCACTAAAACAGCCAAACCTAGTGATTTGGCTAATGTAGTAATTGACATTAAAATTTGACATGTTACTAATTGCCTGCATTAAAAAAAAAAAAGATTTGTGCTTCTGATATTCAATGTCTTTTGTTGGGCACTGAAAGATTTTGGGGCACTGAAACATTGATTGTTTCCAAGTTTCAATGAGCATACGTATGCACAAAAATCTCTATATAAAATGTAATTTGTCATGTATATGAACCTACCCAACCATTAAATCAAACAATCATAATACTTGTATCTTTGATTCGATATGTAAAAAGACGTTCAATAGAGGGTAACACAATAATGGCTTATTCCGTTTCTTTGAAAGAACGCTAATATGAATGGCTCAAATTGGAAATAATAATAATTTAATAATGAGATTTATATAGAGCATTTACAAAGTAGACAAAGCGCTGTTGCCTATTATTATTACGCTGGCCTTCAGGAAATCGTCACATCATCTCGCGTCACCATAGGCCGGCAGCCGGCAAAGGGCACTACATGCCAATCAGCACTTAAGATGGTAATATCCCATACAGCCCCCAGATTGCTGGGTGGACGAGGCAATAGAGATTAAGTACCTTGCCCCAAGGACACAAACATGTTGAGAAAGGGTTGTGGTGTTGTGGGTGTTTGTGGGGGGGTGCCCCTCCGTTGTGGGGTGGGTGGTGTTTGTGTAGTGTTTTGTGGGGGTGTTGTTTTTTTTGTGGGGTGTTGTTTTTTTTTTTTTTTTTTTTGTTTTTTTTTTTTTTTTTTTTTTTTTTTTTTTTTTTTTTTTTTTGGGCGAAACTCACGATTTTATACAGTCTAATGATCAGAGTCCTGCGGTTTTTACTAGAACACATGTGAATTGTGAATGCACTCAATGCAGTTTGAGTGTATCACGCCTGTTCCATTTTTTTTTATTAGAGGGAAGAGCCAGCTGACAACCAAGTTCCCTCCAGCCACTGAATTTTAGGGAGTTTCCGTAACCTGATCCATCTGACACACCTTTTAAGAATGCTCTGATTCTTTTCAAAAGATGGTCCCAAAATTCTTCATATAGTCCACGAGGACCAGAAAATATAAACACTGCACTCATTCCGCCATTTGAGTCACATAATTAGAGGTCAAAATGTCCCATGAGGTCATCAAGGACTAACATCTAATTTGGGGCCTAACAAAAATATATTGTTTCCGGTAACATGGTATGGAAAAAATGGGGACAGAGGGAAAAAATTTATTTTATGAAGAAAATTTTGTTAGAGTACAACTGAAATTAGCTCATGTACCATGCAAAAAGGGGTTAACCCCTCTCGAAAGAGACAAGGGCAGTCATTTTGAGAAAATGGTGTTTTTTGTGTGAATTTTATAATAAGCTATCTAATGTGTTTTTTGCAAATAAATTTCTTAAATTAGGCATAGTTGTTTTGAGTCAATTATTGTTGTAAGATTTTCAGATGTCATAATGGGGGATCCGGAAACTCACTAAGTTAGGGTTAGAAATTAGGATATGGGCCCTTTTAATCAGTTTTTGCAAACCATTGAAACACCAACAGTCCGGGTGTGTTGTGGCATGTGTGTGCATATGTGGAAGGAGTGTTAAGTGTAGGTTTATTAGCTTTGTCTGTCTGTCTGTCTGTCTGTCTGTTCTTGTCTATTATTCCATCCTAGGACAACACAAAGGAGAAAACAGCATCCCATTTAGGTTTTTGCAAGAAAGAAATAAACACAACATGCCCAGCCTCTCACCTACTCACCCATTTCAATGTGGTAGCTGCCCTCAATGTCTCCCGGTACAAGGATGTGCAGACAACTCTTAATGGGGCCACTAATAAGAGCAGCACACATTGGCGCGATCCTGTCTTCTGACCTGGCTTCAAGTAGACCCTCCAACAGGCCATCTGACCAACGCAACCTTGGGTCACTTCTAAAATAAGCCGGAAGAAACAAAAAGAACATAAGGATCAGGAAGGGCATTCGGTCATTAGTCTTGTGCTCCAATAAATCCTCACACAGCAGTGTTGAATGTGAGGTGAATCCAGCCACCTCCATTAGCGGGACAAAACCGGATTTTAAAACATTGGATTTAAATACTACTACTCTACAAAGCTCTTAGGGTAATGACTGACTAATCTAAAAGACCTTTACCAAAGTATAGCAGATAGGGGCAAGGATCCAGACTTTTGTGTGCCTTTCAGCCAGAAATGCACCCAATATGCGGAAAATGGGTGATTTGGTATACAATTGGGTGCTTGAGGAAGCACACGTGGCCCATCAGGTTGGGTTTTGTGTATAGTGAAGCTGAGCCAGATACTTTTTCTACCCTTATGTGATTTCGGTACCTTTTCTGTGTTGAGCTTCCATTAGTAACTCCCGTTTGAAGGTTTCGCAAGGTATTGAGTCGCCTACGATCCGTGTCAACATTGAGAGCCCCGCTTGTCGGAAGAACGAATCATTAGAACAACGCATCATAAGGAGTAGGAGTTGTTACAAGCAAAGAAAAATCAGATTTAGGGTTTAACAATGTTACACATTGGATCATCAGACAATTCAGGCATGTGATAAGAGACCTTGTGAGAAAAGGGCCCTCTTTCTTCTGGAATTTGAGATTATGGTAAAGTTGGGAATGCTCACTCTGTGATGATAAGCTGGAAGAGCTTATACTGGTAAAGTACTTTAGCGAATAAAGGTATGATTCGGGGAACCAGTACTATTTTTACAATGGCTTGTAAAAGGTGATGGCATTATTTAAGTGGAATAAACAAAGCCACGTGGCTGAGTCCTTCCGTAAAAAAAATAATGGTATCGCCAGTTCAATGTCATACACAGGTACCGGTCCCAAAATCATACCGTTATTCTCATCTTAAAGGCTTGTTCCGATTTATGTATATTGTGTGTCTAACTTAATATGAGAGCCGGGCACTTGCAAACATGCCCCATCACGTACCGCGGGATACAAACTTGCGGTTTTGATGGTAGAAGCAATAACGCATATTGCAAAGCCTATCAATACTGTGCAATATTGATGGTTAACATTATTGTTGTTTTTTTGTTTAATATCTGGGAATGAAAGGGATTTGAGGCTCAAATTTCAGGACGACAATGAGAAAAATACAACCTTTATTGATATCAAAATCGATGCTACTTCTGGGTAAATCGGGGAGCGGGTGTCCCAAAGATCGGAACACGCCACCTTTAAACAGCTTTGTAATTCATGGTAATATTAACCTAGCTAAGGCAGGCCTATGGACACCACCGTTACCGGGCTCCTAACATCCTTCATCACATTCTTACCCTTCTCATACACTCCTTGGACGGGATTTCTCAAGGACGTCGGTATAAATGCATTATAGTGCTTGGGTCTCTGAAAGTGCATGCAATTTTGAGGCATTAATGAATGAAAAAATTATATTACAATTATATTAAAATACATTACAATGGTCATGAAAGACCAGGGGCCAGTCCCCAACTCTAAACCATGCTTTAGACTAACTCATGTGTATGTCTAAATTACGGACCTTTTCATACAGTTTACACATTAATTTGGACAAAGTGGTCAACTCAGGCAGGACAACTATGCACGTAGATTTACGATGAGTTTCAGGAACAGGCACCAGCCGGCACTTAACTGCTTATCTATCAGCCTCGAAAGCACTATTTTGAGTGGTCATTGGAAGGTAATATCATGGAATGAGAATCAGGAGATACTGTAAGGAATATGTGATATGGTTATAGAACGCACTGATTCTCATGTTGGTCTTTGGTAATGAGCCAATCACCACGACACACAGGAACTGGTGTTGAGGGTAGTTGCACTGGGAATTAAGGACAGGCTCCAACCTGGGGTTTTGTTTTACCCAAAGTTCTGAATTTTGCAACCATTTTAAACAATCAAACGGTGTTCTTTAGTTACCAACAAAGGTTATCCCACTGCAGCTGTATTTTTTTACCGATTTTAAAACAGCTTTTGACCACTTTAAAATGCGTGGGTCTAACGGCGGGATTATTGAGCACATTTCACGCCGGCAAGCGCAAGGCGCCACCATCGCGTCGCGCGGTTAATTTTTACTGCGAATAGAAGGCGTCAGCGTGTTTTAAAATGTACTTTTGCGCGAACGCATCTTGGAAAAACGACAAAAAATAATATTTTGAAAATGTAAAACCAAAGCGCTATTTAGACCAGAGGAAAATTCAATTTTTCTAATTTCGGAGTTAAGAGACAAAATTGTTTGATTCAATGTGCATAAAGATGTATTTTTCATCACTGTGCACAAACATACCTCAATTTTGAAGTTCAAAGATAAAGTTTATTTGAGAAAGAGAAGCGTTGAAATGGCGTGAAAAGTTTTCCTTTTTACAAAAACACGGATTTTCTCACTGTTCAATTTCTCAAATTTGGCAAATTTTCAGACATGGATAAACCAAAAATACCGAAGTAATAGAGGTCAAGGTTAAAACTTTCCTACGGATAGCAATCGGTCTTCTCCAGGGACGGTTCCAATTTTTCATTTTTCATTTCTAACTAGAAGATATTCTCCAATAATTACTCAAATTCGGAAAAGAAAAGTAAAAAATCACTTTTTGGATTTTTCCGTAAATTCCAGAAAAGCTCTATTTTTAAAAATGAAAACAACCGTCACCTAGACGAATTTGTCTTGGTTCTAAAAAATAAACATAAGAAATCATTGTGAAAATTCAAAGTGTTTTTGTATGCTGTCTGAAACATATGGGCAACGAAAAATCGTGTTATTTTATGTTTTTTTTCTCAAAAAAAGAACTGAAAGTTTTACAGTAATTCTGATTGCAATCATCGGGTTCATCGTCCAATTTCTTTCTAGAAAGGAATACTTTTACGTCCAATAATAAATCAATTTGACAAAGTTACAAACCAAAAATAGATACTCGGAAAACTCAGGTTCACACTTGCCCTTAAAAAAAGATCATTCCTAAGCTTTCTCGTTCACTCACCAGCAGATCAAAATTTGTGTTAAAGAGAAATGAGGAGATTTCCAGAAAGAAGCACCCCAATTTTCGAACCCGGGTTTTGGAATGTTTCCAATGTATTAGAATCACACGAAGTGAATAAGCCGGTTACGCCGTCTTTATGTAATAAGAGGGGGGTTGATGATTTAGAGTACTTTATGCGTTGCACGACCGGAAAGTCAAAGCACAGTGTTCTATGGGGAAAATTACGATAGTCAGGCAAGTTAAAAAAAGGTTTGCGGTTTTCTTTGACTTGTTGTCCCAATCACCTTCAAAACATTTTTGGTAGGTGTCTACAATCAATCAGGCCAATTGAGAGAATTCGTATCCTCAAAAAATCTCCTCCTGTCATTAAGCATCAATTAAAATATCTTTAGAATCAAGGGATGTGGGCTTTTTACAAATACTCTAACTTTTAATTAACTTTTAATACACATGAACAAAGTAGATGCAGAAGGTAAAATCTAATTATACTGGACTTTCTAACTTAAATATTTGTTACATAACACGAGTATACAAGTCATTCGCACAGTGACACCAACAGCAAATACCATCACAACACTTACAAAATTATACTGCAAGTAAACTTGACATCATTCTCTGGCAGATGGCGTCTGGAAAACATGAACCAAGAGATGAACTTTGACCTGGTTCCAGACCTTGACAACATCCACATATAAGAACCCCCAATTGCACCTTAACCCCCAAGTATGGTTTGGTTTAAATCCAACTTCAACTTTTCGAGGAGGTCCTGAAAAACGAAACCTAACCAAAAACCTAACCAAATGGCCAGTCTGGAAATGACCTCAGATGACATTTTGCCTTGGTATATGACCTTTGAAATCATCCACATATAAGAACCCCATTGCACCTTCACCCCAAGTTGGTTTAAGTACGACTTCAATTTTTCGATGGAGATTTGAAAAAACGAAACCTAACCAAACTGGAACAACAACATACAGAATGCGCACCCTCGCATATCCCATCTGCTTTCAAAGCAAGGGGATTAAAAAATAAATTAACACCGTCGTTATTTAAAGGTCTCATTTTCTGCACAGTCAGATCCAAGGGAGCCATAGTAAACGCAATTAAGGTGCAGTGAAAAAATGTCTGAAAATCTATCATCTGCTTAAACACATTAGCAGAGCAATGGAACTTGAAACTGTGTTGCGCTGTGTTGATCTAGTCAGAGATGGTTTTTGTCCATTTTCACATTGCAGTGCAGTGAAGATGAATGGCCCTTAGCCCCTAGCTTCCTCCCACACTTAGACCAAAACGTATATGTAAGATTCAAATGCACCTATAATTGTGAAAAGGCAAGAAAAAAAAACAAGGTGTGTCTCCGCTTCCTCTCACATATGTTTAATTACCTTATTTAAGGTTTTTCAAGAGATTTAACTTTTTTAAAACTGGTCCAGAAAAGGGGTTGGCGTCTGCCATTGCCGGGTTGTGAAGGGGTGCCCAAAGATCAATGAGGGCGAGGAGGTCAAAGAAGGTCACATGAGGTCAACCCACTACTGCCCTCCTTTCACAAGGTTAATCATCTTAAAGCCCTAACAGAACTCATTCAGCATGCAATATATTAAGACTTAACATTTTGACTGCAAAGGTCACATGAGGTCACCAGTCATATGAGGTCACCCAAGGTCACTGAGGTCACCAACATGCACCCCACCCCACCCCCTTCTTTCCACAGTTAATCATCATAGTAGACCTTACGGAACTCATACGGCAGTGCCATAAATTACTGGTTAATAATTTGACCACAGACACACACAAACAGTACACACACCACAGACATAAGACCAGAGTAATCCCTAGGTGCCTTCTGCAATTCTTGCAGACGAAACAAAGAAGTCGTCTAAAAATTTCCAAGTACTAGCGCCAGCTTTGTATGGAAAAAAAATATGTACGGTGTGCTAGGGTTTTGAGCTACAAAAAGCCGAGGCAAACTCTTTTGGGGGGCCTAAGACATACCACTGGTCTTTCTGCAAGAGCAGATCTTGGAAGAATTGTTTGCACTTGTATTCTCTCTGCAGCTGTAGATTAAAAACAAAAAATTGGACTGAATAACTGTAATGACACATTATAATTATTCTCTTATTTGACAGATTTAAAAAATTAACCATATGTCCCAAATGCCGCGATTAAAATAAAGGCAAAATCATATCTAAGGGACATTGCCATCAGTCCAATGACCTCATTTGAATTGCTCCTGCAAAACTAAGAACTCAATTGCAAAATCAAATTCTCTCAAGCAGATACTCACATTGTTACTATTCTGCCATCTAGATCCCTCGTTTGGAAAAAGACTATCAATTACGTGAATACGATCTGAAAAAATAACATAAGGTCGCATTTCTAAGTGGCTGTCTCAAATATGGTGGCGCAGATATTACATTTGTCCCACAAATTTTAGGCAAAGTAAAAATTTCAGGAAGGTGAATATATGAACAAAAAAATTTTGGTGTCATTTGTAGCTAATTTGTTCTTCTTAATGGCAACAAGTACCATTTCATTTGAATGGAATAGACAAAGTTACGTTAAAAGTGTCCAAGTATGTCAGGGTGGAGTCGGTGGAGGAGCAGGCGGTGGAGGAGCAGAGTCCAGCGCCTAGAATTCCAATAAAAAACTAAAAATACACCAAATTTCGGGACATTTGTACCTGAAAAATTAGTTACAGTATGGAAAATATTCTTTTCAAAGCATTGTTGAATACCTAAAGATGCAAATTCTGCAAAGAAACACCCTGCATTTATAAAAGATGAGGTTAAGTAAAATTATACAGGGTGGAAAAATACCTTTTGTGGACATTTCTAAATCTAGTTGTGGTCACCTGGGTCACATCGGTAAAAAGTCTTAATTTGTGTTATACAACACTTGAGACCTGGTATTTTGCACTGTCATGATGTTTTTAAAAACCCAAGAATATTGAATGATAGATACAGGCGGGTGGTTCAAATTGTATAGGGTGGAGGATTTCATGGAACATTTTTTGTGTATTTAAATTCATTTACTCAGCATGCATATCAGTCACAATAAATGCTTATTTTTGTACCTGTAGACAATTTTTTAGAAGTGTGAATATGTGGTTAATGCTTGTAGGACCAATTATGCTTTTAACATCATGTATACTCAGAATTTTTCTGTGTATGGGCAGGACCCTATTTTAAATGTGAGAAATACAGAAGTAATGCCTTCCATTTTTATCACCCTATAGGATTTATCAGGGAATGATGGTTTAGAAGAGGCCTTACACTATATACTTTCTGGTATTACTGTATTAGTAATATTTCATTGGTTTTAAGAATTCCATAGCAGTAAGACACTTGAGACACCAGAAGTTTTGATCAATACAGGGGAATTTTATTTCTGATTCACCCTGTTCCAATCAAAATACACAAGAGTATGGGTTATATATGTTTAGAAAGTAACTTGCTTCCAATGACCAGGAAAAGACTCTTACTTGAAAAGTGTATGAAAATCTTTATACATGTATTACACTTAAAAATGAGCATAATTGACCACCCTGTATCATTTAACACAAGGTATTGTGAACTCATTCTTCCTTGCTGTTTGAAGGACCTAAGTAATACCTTTCTGAATCCATATTTATTTTGATCTACATATCATTCAGAAAAGGAAAAAGGAAACCACACAGTTCACCATGACAAGAAAAATGCTAATTTTTGGTTTGTTTCACCCTGTATATTCTGACCACCAATTATAACCAGGTTTTTTGTACTTAGCTGTTTTGGAACATTGCTAATAACAGCTTTCCAAAAATGCTCCTTTTAATGGTCTAGAATGATTGGATTAAATGTACAACTACTCTGTGAATGAAAAAAGGCAACAATATTTGTCTTATTTTCTACCATGTAATAGTTTTTAGACACTTGAAATGCGACCATAATAATGCAATATGTTAATCAAGACTGATGCGACAATGCCACTGAAGAGGCATTTCATGTTCCAGCCTTATCTTACTTACCTAAACTAAAAATTTCTGGGGTCTAGGCTTGGGAAATGTGTGCTCCACTCTTGTCATTCCACTCCCAATTCAACAATTGAGTACAACATCACCTCAGGGATTTCTTTCTTTTTTGCTTTTTTTAATTTTTGGGCAAAAATTTGTAAGTTTGTAGTTAGTATTATTTTGACTGTTTCAGGATTTTTTAGGGGGTCAAGTCAAGTTAAATGGACTTTGCTTTTTGCGACACTGTATCTCTTCAAAGAAAGTGATATTAAGTATAGATTGTACACAAGGGTAGTGATCAAGATTAGCTATTACCAGCTCAAATTTGGAAGGTATATCACTTCTACTTTTTGACTTAATGGCCCAAAAGTATGGTCTGAGGGGTTTTTGAGCCATTTGTACCCCTGTAACAAAATTGAAGGCAAGGTGCCTTTTGCTGATTATTATATTTGTGATCTTGATGATATGCCTGTAACTACCGCCCCCCTGCGCTCCACTAACAGCCTCCCTATCTGAGTGCCAATTGCCCAGGTCACAGCTGAATGTCCCCTCAATACCAAGATAATTGTCATGGGTGACTTCAATGTCCAATTTGTTAGACCACTCCCATATACCTGTTCAATGAATTACTGGATCTTAAATGCAGTCATGGGTTGTCTCAGCACCTTTACAGCCCACATTCTTTAACAATACCGGTATTCTATATTGATCCCCATTAAATCAAATGATATTAATTTAATAGTGATGTCAACCACCTTTCCCAACCTTTGGTTGCCCAGTGTCATTTCAGTGATATCTCAATATCACCCTACCTGATCCTCAACCTGTGTTGGCAGACCCATTGGTTATACAACAAAGCTGACGGGATGCGGCCAACACAACGGTTGTCTATGTACGTTTGATTTGCAATGTAATGTGTACTGCTTGGGAAAACTTCTACAGTTTTTTCATGGCATTCTTTACTATCACTTCCTTGCTACCATGAATGAAGGTTTTCCCAAAAGTTAGTTCGGGTAAGACAAAAGACCCACCGTTGTTCAATTCTGAGCTTTAATCTTTGCATTCTACTGGCTGATAACCCGTGCATGGAAAACGTTCTCGGGTCATTCCTAGGGTTTGTTTTTTTTTCTCCATTAGTTCTCGTCATTTTTCGCTTTCATCGTCATGGTATTTCATTTTTGGGTTTTAGGGTTGCTTTATTTTTGTTGTTTTTATGGGCTCCCTTTAATAGTGCTATCTCACTATTGGGTTTGTCCTGGCTATATAGCCAGAAAGTCTTGGGTCATTGGCTCTTGAAATTGTTTGTTCTTCAGGTGACTTGTGACATTCCGGAGCCAATGATCAAGTCAAATTGGGCTTATCTTAATACATGTTACATGGCAGCACACAAATCATTTATTGTATACATGGCAGTATTGCCACGTACGACTTGACATTCACACAGTGACATAAGGCCTTAAAAAAAAAATTGTTGATTGGCGTAACACGACCTCGACCCTATTTTACTGCCGACCCTAAATATTTATTTTTTTTCCACCATGTTTTACTGATATATTGTCATTGAAAAACGCTGAAATGCAAAAACAGGAATTTATGAGCATAACTGGCATATAAAAGGAGTGCAGGGAATTCAAATGAACAAATAAAAGATGGGTTACAGAAAACGTGATAGATTTGCCATTGCCATTTTGTTTTGTATGTGTGTCATATATTGTGTTTATGGTCTGTGAAAAATAAAAAAAAAAAAAAAAAATAAAAAAAATAAAATCCGACATACCTACCCTAATTTTTTTCTATGTTACGCCAATCAAAAATTTTTTTTTAGGCCTAAAATCATGAATGACAAGAGCGATAACTTGATTACCCAACAGAAATAGGGCAGGCCTAAACCTGCCATCTGATATGGAATAATGATGAAATAATGTAGGGCGCAAACACAAAAAATGAGTATATCTTTGGTTTTGGCGCACATGATCTCTGTGGCAAATGCTGGAGGACATTTGGTTTACTTTTAAGATAGAACGCATAAGAACAAATGATTCCGCCGATTTGGTGGTACTCAAAGTATAGGGTTAAGGGTCAGGCATATCAGTACACAATACAAATAGAACATCTTAGTAGATGAGGGAAAGGATGTATTACTGAACCTCCTCAGGCAAAAAAATGGTCATAGCAGTTATGTTCGTGCCTTACTTCTATCCAATGCATACCACCTGGCAGGAGAAAACATATTACCCAAAATCAACTCACAAGTAAGGTTCTTTTCACATTTTCTTGGTGCCATGGAGACTAAGATGCAGGATGTGCATATGTCTTATCTTCATCAGCTCTGGCCAAGACAGGGTCATTATTGGAGAGATTGAGTTCTCCACGAGCCACCAAATTGGACATCCTTCGAAAGGATATCTGGTTATAATGGTGAAAAGCGAGAAAAACTTATTTTGGTGAGAGAAAATGGACGATATTATTATGTTGGCATGGTGGTGCAGTGGATCAAACGACCGGCTCGTACTCTGACTGTTGTGGGTGTCGATTCCCGCTGCCCGTCAACACACGACTAGGCGTAAGGTACTTTACCTCACTGCCTCTCTCTACCCAGGTTGTAAAAATAGGGAGCTGTTTAGGAATTGAGCACTTAACCCGTATTCTGAAAACATACAAGATTTATCACAATATGCCAATAGTTGTTAGAACGGGGGTCGTTTGCAAGAAATTATTATAATAGGCTACGTGTACTGGGTATGCCTGAGTGGGACTACCTATCTAAAGCACTGTGCAACTAGTATAAAATGCTGCAAAGTAAAACTTGCTTCTATCCCTTGGCAAGTTGACAGTATGGAACATGAGCTCAGAGACCTTTGACTTGGTCCATGAACTTTGCCATCATGACCTTATGAAAAAACCCCTATGCACCTTAACCTCAAGTCTGGTTTAAATCGGACTTAAATAACTGTTTGAACATGAGTGAAAAACAAAAACCTACCCAACTGGCAACACATACATACACGTACAACATGACCTCAGATGACCTTTGACCTTGGTCTAACCTTTGGTAGCATCCACATATGAAGAAACGCTTACTGCACCTTAACCCCCAGTCTGGGTTAAATCGGACCTAAACTTTTTGCTTTAGACTGTGAAAAAACAAAACTAACCAAACTGAAAAACACACACATACGACATGCGAAAAATCACAACAAGTAGTAGGCGTAGTAGTAAATCCAAAGTCTTAAATCAGTTTTGTCCCATAAAACGGGGGTGGACAATTTACCTAAGACAACTCGTAGCAAGCAAAATTTGTAATTTTTTTCTCCCCCTCACTAAGCTTGAACAAAAAAATTAGCTCCATATTGAAATGCACACAGTATATTAACTAGAATTTCGCGGTTCTCGGCATTCGCGCTCACAATATTCAAAGAATATAAGATGTGGGCCCGCCCCATGGACCTTTGACCCTTGGCACGTGACCTTTGAATCTCATCAAATATGAGGGACGCATGGTGGCCTATGACAAAAGGTTTGGTTCCAATGAAACTTCAAGTTTTGCAATTTAGATCAATTTACATTTTAAGCCCATTTTTCAAACTTTGACCTTCACAGACTTTTGAACCTTTCAACATGACCTTTGACTCATCAACAAGAGGGATCCCATTGGACCTATGACAGAAGATTGGTTCCAATGAGTTAACGTTTCAATTGAGGGTCAATTTTAAACAAAGACGGAGTCTTAAAAAGTACAATTCTTCTGCAGTTAGTGCACAATTGTGAAATGAAACAACAAATTTGAGTTTTGTATCCACTATATTGTAATGAAACGATGAAGGCATCAATCATAATGATCAACCTTTATTGTGAAACAAAAGACATTCAGTTTCAGGTTACTTTCTGTAACATCTGGTTATATTTGAAGTAGAAATCAACATTGCCATGGAGCACCCAAGCTTCAATTTACCATATTCCCTTTTAAAGGGAACTTCTTATCTAGTGCAAAGGCCAGATCACTTTTGTGTAGTAATACCTGTCATACAATGCTGTACCAAAGTTGTGCCTGTTTTACCACACATGAAATATTAGTCGGCTTACTGAAATAGTTCCTGCTATCAGTGTTAAAAATATACTAACATGTAAATTCTGTACCACAATTGGTATATTATGTAACATTTGAGTATTATTTTGGCTAAAATTGGCTTATAGAAAGTCATTCTACAGTTAATTATTTGTCAAGCCCATTATTTTGCAATCTGACCAACCAATCAAAAAACTGTTACATAGCTTCCTTTAGGTTTAACTGGTCTCATTTAGTGCAAGCAAGGGGGAATGTCACTATCACGAGTGGTGCAAGTAGGTATGTATATCACTGACCTTGGCCATGCATGGAAATATGAGAACTCTTTAAGTTCAACGCAGTATCAGTAACAGCTGAAGAAGTGTAAACATGGATGGGCTGTGACACACAATGAAGAACTGAGTACCACTGCTGAGGGTTTTGATCAATCAGGATTATTCTTCTGCCTGGCAAAAAAAAACTTAACAATTTGTGGCACACACATACAACACACACATCCACACACACACACCTATCATACATACACACGCACAACTGATTGCTAGTGTTGCCCGCTAAGCTGGCGGCCCACAAACACACAAAAATCCCAATATGCCAATCACAGTCAATTGGGCCTGTAAGAACACCCCCAAGAGTTTTTTGGCTGGCTTCAAAGATCAGGGTCAAGGTTAATACCTACTAAACATGCCTCACCTTAATTGTTCCCCCAAATCCAAGTCTCCAAATTGGATACAGGCCTCCAAATTGTTCACTATTTCTATTGAGTTGCCCAACTGAAATGGTGTTTGTAGTTTGGGGCAATAGCTGCAATTTCTCAATGAAGACCTGAACTCCAATATTAAAAAAACAAAGAAACAACGTACAGCAGACATATAGAATTGCAATCCTAATGTCACTTTGATCTCATCCCAGATGTCCCTGTGTTCCCAAACCCGACACAACTATACTACTCTGCTTGTCTCAAGTTGCAGGGTGCAGAAGTCACTACATGTATAAGATTTAAAACCCTATACTTTGGGACCATAATTTCTTGGACATACAAACGTATCGTTATCGTTTGCATGTACTGGCGGTCCTAAACGTGCAACACAATTGATGGTGCCGCTTTGGTGGGAGAACAGGTGTCGTTCTAAAGTGGTCCAAAAAATTATGAGCCACAGTATAGAAAATGCACCCACTGACCATCAGAATTGGATCATTTATGCACACAAATGTGGTATAGGTCAAAATGCAATCTTGAAGCAAATTAATGCAGTGTGACACATGAGTCATCCCCACTAACGTGGCAAACCGAACAGAGTACACTTCAGAGAAGGGTGGCGTTTACCTCAGGGTAGGGGTGCACAAAGTGTGGTAGCAGAGAGCACCGCTCCAAGGAAAATATTGAGCAAAATAAGGATAATGCCAAGGGATTTTTTTTATAGAAAAATGCTAATTTTTTTTATTGCAATTTTGACCTACTACTTTTTTTCATTTTTTTTTCAGCCACAAAACGGCCAAATTTTTTCATTTTTTTTTCTGGAGATTATTTCAACAAAAAAAAATTTCAAGTGAGCAAAAAAATAAACAAATAAATAATTGCGCTAAAAGCCAATTTTAAACAAAATGCCCTTGCGGTCTTCTGGGTTTTTTTTTTCTTGGCCTAATGAGGTAAAAAAGGGTGCTTGCTAAACCACATTACAGTGACCATTAAAACTCCATATAGAGTGCAAACTGGTTTGTTCAGAGTGTTTTTTTTGCGTCTTTCGGACGTTCTATCTCAGCTTTTTGCACACGTTTTACAAAAAAAGGTGCCTAATGAAATGTGAAAGAGCAAGACCCTGGCAACAAAAATGTCAATTTCAAAAAAACTTTCAAAATTATCAGACTTGGCACAATACTGAATCAAAAAATCATGCCGAGATACTTTTTTTGCCAACTGGTTTAATCATTATCAGACTTGATGGCACAATACTGATCAAAAAACATGCCGAAATACTTTTTTTGCCCAACTTGTACTAATTATCAGACTTTGGCACAATAATGATAAAAAACCATGCCCGAGATACTTCTTTTTTGCCACTGTATAATTTAATCAACTTTGTCCACAAATACTGATCAAAAAACCTGGCCCTGATACTTTTTTTGCCACTGTATAAAGTATCAGACTCTTGGCACAATACTGATCAAAAAAATATGCCCAGAACTTTTTGCCAATGTACAATATCAGACTTTGGCACAATATGATCAAAAAACATGCGAGATACTTTTTTGCCAAATGTAAATTATCAGACGTTGGCACAATACTGATCAAAAACATGCCCAGAGAATACTTTTTTTGCCAACTGTATAATTATCAGACTTTGGCCCAATACTGATCAAAAAACTTGCCGGAATTACTTTTTTTGCGCAACTGTAATAATTATCAGACTTTGGCACAATACTGATTCAAAAACATGCCGAGATACTTTTTTGACCACCGTACATTAATCAGACTTTGGCACAATAACGATAAAAAACATGCCGAGATACTTTTTTGCCAACGTAAAATTATTCAGACTTTGGCACAATACTGATCAAAACATCCGAGATTACTTTTTCGCCAACTGTAATTATTATCATACTTTGGCACACTACTGAACGAAAAAACACATGCCGAGATTACTCTTTTTTGCCAACTGTATTCCTATCTAGAGAAAAGCTAGGAAAACACTAACTCACCTATTGATAATTAGAGAGATCACCATATTCTCTGAATTCCATGGCCTTTTAGCCGAAGCGGAGGAGCTGAAATGGAAGAGAGAAAAGTACAAATCTTCTTATTTATTATCATAACATACCAAATCAACACTTACAATACAGCCACAAATACTTATCTGTTGAGCCCTACACAAAGTAAGGGGGAGATAGGCTTAAAGTGGGGTGTCTTTCCCTCCTTAAAATTTAACAAAATACTAGAAATTCAGTTCTCGGCTTTCACAATCACTATATAAAGATATAAGCTGTGGGCCGCTCATATTGCAATTTAAAAAATTTAACATTTAAATTAAACACACACATACACAGTACACACACAATGCCAATTGGTCCTGCCAGATATGCTGCAGCCCAAAATACAAAATTGTGAGCAAATTATGGTACTAGTTTAGTCACAATGTGGGAATACCGTGTTGTTTCCTAATAAAAGCCCCTCCTCTGAATAAAACGCCCCCTCTAAGATTTTTGGATAAAACATTCAAGAAATGAGTTAAGGGTAGTGTCAACCCTGGTGCTTTTGTTTTCACAATTTTTTATTTCCTGATTTTTCACACATTTTAACATCAAAAATGTGTTTCTCTAGTTACAACAAAGGTTATCCACAGCAGACAATCTTGAGCTGTATTTTTTGCCGATTTAAAACAGATATTTGACCATTTAAAGTCACAAAAAACCGCTGTCTAAAGGCGGTAATTTAAGAAATTTCACGCGTCAGGCGCAAGGCGCACCATCGCGTCGCGCGATGAATTTTTGCTGCGTAATGAAGCAGGCGAGTGTTTTAATTACTTTTGCGCGAACGCATCTTGGAAACACGAAAAATAAATATTTGAAAATGTAAACAATGCGCTAATTTAGACAAGATGAAATTGTCAATTTTCTTATAAAATTTTTCTGGAGTTAGAAGGGGGGGACCAAATATGTTGATTCAATAGGCATAAAGATGTATTTTGATCACTTGCACAACATACTCAATTTTGAAGTTCAAGATAAAAGTTTATTTGAGAAAGAGACAGCTTGAAATCGCGTGAAAGTCAATTTTTTACTACACATGGATTTTCTCTGTTCAATTTTCGCAAAATTTGGAAATTTTCAGAAAAGATAACTCCAAAAATACCGAAGTAAAAGGTAGGTTTAAAATTTCCTCCGATAGCAATTGGTCTTCTCAAGGGACGGTGTTCCAATTTTTCATTTTCGATTCTAACTAAAGATATTCTCCAATATATACTCAAATTTTGAAAAGAAAAGTAAAAATCACACTTTTTGACATTTTTCTTATATGTCGAAAAGTAAGCTATATTTTTTAAAGAATGAAAATCGTCCCTAGACAAGAATTTGTTTGTTTATAAAAAATAACATAAGAAATCGTGAAAATTCAAATTGTTTTTGTTATGCTGTCTGACAATTTGGGCAAAACGTGTTTTTTAGTATTTTTCTCCAAATACGGAAGTTTTACATTAATCTGGGGCCATCATCGGATCCATCGTCCAATTTGCTTTCTAGAATGTATACTCTTACATACAATAATCAAATACTTGCAGTTAAACCAAAAAAACCCCCCCAAATAGATACTCGGAAACTAAAGGTTCACACTGCCTTAAGCCTACCTAAATCTCATGATTTAATGGGCCGGGACTTCGTAATATGCTATCCTAATTCCATTTTGGCACAGTTGTAATAAAGCTTACATTAGAAGAAAATTTTGACCTCAGGAGGTGCGAAAACAGGTCCCACCTGATGTTCATTTTGTATTATTGTAATCAACGACAATAAGCGGTAGAGGGGGTTTTTGCGGAATTTTTGACCCCTTTTGACTGTAATAATAAACGCCATACCTTTCTGAAAAAATGCAACGCCCCCGGGGAGTTTATTAGGAAACAGACGGTAGTTCTTTTCCAATAGACTGGGTGCCTGCGGATCATTCATATGTATAAAAATATCTCTAATTCACAAACTTGCAAGCTTGCAGCCGCTGTAAATGACCACTACATGCATTGGCAGAACTTTTTGCCCGTAAGTGGCTTGAGACACACTGGTCAGTTATTTTGAACATT
>JAMKCH010003473.1:0-36354 GCA_023653785.1 Ophioderma brevispina | reverse complement strand
ACCCGGTCCTGGTTAGGGTTAATAAAGTCTGTGGAAATCTATGAATTTAGTACTGAAATTCATATGTTTGTAAAATTGCTGCTATTTCTGCAGGTTTGGCATTTCCATGCTTTTGTTGAAGACTAATTTAATAAAAATTAAAAAAAAAAAAGAGTGAAAATTGTGACTAAATATCAAATGACCTGTGGGTATCTTCATCCGGTAAAATGTTTTACAGGAGTAAAGAAACCAGTTGTTTTGCAAAATAATAGCAATTCTAGAATATAATAGAAATATAATTGAGAAATTGCAATTAACATATTAAAGTCTGAAAAAATTCTTACTTAAAAATTTATAGATGAGGTGATACTTACGTCAATTGGATTTGCTTTAAAAAAATAGATTTGTGAAAATTAACATTTTGAAAAGTCAAGGCCATATAAGATGGTGATAAAGTGAGCCCGCCAGACTAGATGGGCTCCATAGACTAAACTAGCTCTCTAATTTAACAAATGAAGGGATTGCAATTTAGATTGCTGTCCTGAAATAGACTAACCAGATTACGCTTGCTTTGCCTAGCCTCTGAGCCCTTCAGGCAACTATAATGTAGTTGCTCAAAATTGTTCACTTTTTTTTCAACAAAAATTAACAATTCAGTATTTTCATGACTATACATATATTTGGAATCGACATGAAAAGATGAGTCCAAACAGGCCTAGTCTTTGATCAGTAGATTTTGAGATGGCTTCCTAAATGGCCTGTAGTCATTTGGGAAGCCATCTCAAAAATCACTGACTTGTGTCATAACCGATGCAGTATCTATCAAGGTGGTATGGGTTAAATAGATAATCAAAGAGTAAGAAATCATTTGGTGAGTTATTGCATTGATTTACAAATTGAATATTACTCAAACAGATTCACAGTATTGTACATGCTAGTGATATAATCACAGATGATTATTGTTTTATGCATGGCAACCGTGCAAACTCGTAATTCAATCAATAGGTCATATTGATGATCATATTTACAACTACAGTTGTCATAACAGAATATATTAACTGCCATTTAATATTAACTCTTGTGGACACCAGAGGTTTCAAAATGGAAAAATAGACAAACACCTGTATACGGAGAGCAATTTACTGATGTCCTTGACTGGAGCTCTTCTTTAAAACAGGAAATGGATATCAAAATGCACTTTGCACAAGACGACGACAACGGTTAACGCGGTTTTGCTAAGAAGCAAAGCGTCTTTAAGATTGACTTGTCTTGAAGAAATTACATGGTTGGCAAGATGAACCTGTCGATATCTTTGCAGGCCAGATAGCCATCACATTTCGCATGTGGCATGCCTTACAGCCCGAGTTTGACGGTGCATAAAATCATCCTTGTTTATATTCACATTTACCCTGTGCTTTTTCAAATTGCTTTTTGTCCCACCCTGCCACACCTTCAAAATATTATTCATATGATGCATTTGGAACATTTTTGTGACATTTTGGTCCATATCTGTTATCTAAGGTAATAATTGTAGCAAAGAGCTGCATTATTTCTGTGATGAAAACAGAAGAGATACTTGTTTGAAAAAAAGAAAGGGGTTTTGCTAAATTTAGCCAATATCATGTAAATCATCGCCCTTCACCTTGATAAAAATGGCTTTTTTGTATCGCCATCTTTATTAAATTGTCAGTTGAAAGGTGATTACGTGCATCGTATCAATCTAAGCGACCATACCCACCTGGCTAGTATGGCCTCTCATGGTTGTGCTTACATTAGGTCCTCTTCTTTTCTCTCTCTATCTCTCTGTCTCTGAACTGACACAAGGGTACATTGAGATGCGAAGCATGTACACACCTACGCACATTACTATTATGGAAATCAATGGTGGTTTCATACATAGGTGATGGTTGCTTGGACATAGTAAATGTTGTCTACACATCAGGTTTAAAAGTTCAAAGGAGTTGTTTATACAACAGCCTGTTTTGTTTCAAGACAAAAACTGAGAATTTTTTTCTCCATTTTGTTTTCATAAGTATTGGGAAAGTATGACAAACTTAAATGTTGTGTATTTTGTGTCATTATCTGTAATAACATCAAAATATTTGCTTTGCTGAATGTGCCTAACTGTTTTTTCAAGGTAAATATGTAAAGTCAAATTTACAGGACAATATTTGGTTGTTTTACATGGCTACAGAAATATTTGTACGACCTTTAGTCAGTTTAATTTTAGCAGCCACCTATGCCTTCTCATCCATTGTTACGGTCGTTATTTGGACTAGGAGAGCCCAACAATGTATCCACACTTATCATATTTCAGTATAAGTGCACTTTTATCATACCAGCAAAATTCAGCTGGCGTGAAAATTTTAATTAGTGCATAACTGGCCATTCCTTATAATGAAAATCCTGTCCACTCTGTGTGGACTGGATTTCACAACACATCTTGAATTACCCAGGGATTCTGTGCCCGGAATGAGGTTGTTATTTTATGCTGCACATTGAGAAGAGGACAGCTATTATAAAATTAGCTAGGGGTTTAGCACACATTATTAAAAGCAAAAGTCTTACAAATATGTTATGCAGACAATATGGCTAATTTATTATAGCACATAGTTTGATGTTGTTTGATGAGTGGAAATTCATGTGACAGTGGTTGCCTTTTTTTAAATTAAAGGCACTATCAGTGATTTGCTTAATCAGTATCGAAAAAAAACCATCAAAAATCAGATTTTTACATGTTTGTAACAAGTATAGGTATCTTTTAGAAGGGGTGGGCATATATGCATGATTCTAACAGAACCTATGACAAAGCGAAACTCAATGCAATGCATGCGAGGATCAAGTAGATGATACGACTCGAGAAAGTGTTTAGATAAATTATGAAATTACGGCCGCTTGCAACTCTGAAGAGAGAAATGCATTGGCGCTCGTTTCTCCAGTGTCCACGTAAACACAGTCCTCTGTGGTCCAGTGGTAATTCTCACGCCTAGATAGCAAGAGGACCGAGTTCGAGACCGTGTATTTTTCATATTTATTTAAAAAGTATAAGTATCCTAACATACCCTACAAGTGATAAGACTAAAAGCAACCCAATAAGGACAAAATCTGATATTTTAGTCATTACTGTCCGTACGGACACTTTCTACAACACATAATTGAATGGGGATTCATATATTTGAACACGGCTGTTTTCTTCCTTTTCTGTCAATTTTTCAGTTGAAAAAAACAACTTATGAGAATACTACAGGCTTATCCTTCACTTTCAAAGCCATTCCAGCAAATTTCAACTGTTTTGACTCTTTCGGGTGGATCACTGAAATATTCTTTAAGTGGAAAGAGCAAAACTGCACATTTGACTTGCTTTTTGAAAAAAATTACAAAACCCCTCATCTCTTTTCCCCTGACCCTATTGTGGGTCTGTGCCAAAATCCCATTACTAAATTTATAGTTCTTTGGTGTACATAATTTAAGATGGCATCACGAACCTTCATTTTTTTTTTTTTACTTTTGGTAAAACTTGACCAAGCTAAAATTGTGGGATAAACCCACCATTTTCTGAATATTTAATTCGCTTGGTAAAAGAAACAAGAGTGGTCACCGCTCGTGTGGATCGTTTGATTGCAACCTGCGGTTTGGGGGGGTGTGAGGGGGGGGGAGGGTAGAAACTTGACCAAAAAGCTAAAATTGTGCGGATAAACCCACCATTTCTGAATATTTAAATCGCTTGTAAAAGAAACAAGAGCGGTCCACGCCCATGTGGATTCGTGCAACCTGCGGTTTGGTGGGTTTGGGGGGGGGGGAGAGTGCGGACCATGCTCCTACCGACCTATATCAAGGGCTAAGCGGTGAGAGATTTCCTTGCAAAAAAGGGGGTTATTCAGTGTGAGGAGAAAAAAATGGGGGCATTCTGCATGGAAGAGAATAAACGGGAGACGGGGGAAGTTTTATGGCTATAGAATAATCCTAACTGATGAATAATAAATCCCCTGTACTCTTTTTGGTTACACACAAAATACAAGGTGGATCCAAAACAATAAGGTTTTGGGCAAAAAAGGGTTCATTCATTGTCCCGATTCCTCCAAAATCTGTGGCTTGTATGGCATTTGGTGTGGAGGACGTCAAAAGGGGGTCATTTGGGTGACGATTGGTAAAAAGGGGGTCTATCGACAGAGCCTACGCTTGCTAATCAGGGTGATTGCCCCCCCCCCCCGGGTTGTGACCAGTGGTTCTTTGCAGCCCGTTTTGGGGAATGACTAATTGGTAGCTGATGCAATGGCCCTTTAAAGGCTGACTCAGAGATTTCCCGATGAGGGCGCACTCAATTTTCACACAAATCGTTGTTTTTTTTGCATATGCATAATGCTTGTCCATATACTAATCACTGTTGTGAAATAGCTAAGCCAACTCGAAGTCCTTCATATAGAAAATCACGACTTGGTTATAAAATTTCCGGATCCGAAATTTTGTAAACACAGTATCCCATGGCAGTTTTTTTGTTTTGTCTGTTATACTGTACAGAAATGTTTACTACACGAAAACGAAATCCGATTCATCTTTACTTTGGAATTAAGCCTTTTAGGTGACTCTCTTTAATTACTAATGCTATTTTAAATGAATACACACAAAAAAATAGATTTTCCAAAAAATCACTGAGTCCAACCTGTAAAATAAATTAAGAATACCTTTAATTTTGTAATGGATGGAAATGGGCTAGTATAGTATTTGGTAAATGAATAGCCTGTAAGTTTAACCTGTAGCACCTCGCGATGTGCAGTGATCGGAGTTTTTGATTTTGCGCACTTTGTTTACACCGCGATACGGGGATACCCTGGGCCTTTCCCTCTTTGGTTTTCACCGCGTGAAGCCTGTGCATGTGACGTAGGTCCTCTCCCAGCCATTTTACACCGCTAATTGTATTTTTAGCCTATAATTAGGCTATTGTCATCACATAGCAAATTAGAGTAGGACACCAATGTTCTCCTCTCCCACACTAACGAAGTCTCTGCATTTCTTTGTCCCATTCTTTTGAAACCGCAGTATGCAAGTAATGAAATTTTCTTTGAAAAGTTATGTTTGGGATTTTGAAATTCTGAACAGATGTTTCGTTTTGGTCCTTTTGTTCGTCCTTTTGTGTTTTGGCATGAATTGTGTAGGTAGGCAAAGATTATTCTGGAATTTGTCTGTTGTCCTACAATGTAGATCTGCTGGGTGAAAGCTGAAAGCCATCATATCAATGCTGGGCCTAGAGAGGCATGGCATTTGCAGCCTAGTCTGATAACACTCTGGCAATAAACTTTCAGCTTATATAGGTAGATGATAGTTAGTTATGCCCACAGGGTAGTTTGTTATTGTTCCCACCAATATCTTCCCCGGTGTCCTAAAGTTCCCTGTGCCTGTACCATGTGTAACTTTCACTCATTCCCTTGCTCCTGAAGATATGCTAGTTATGGCAGTCTCATTCACGAATGCAATGTTTACACATATGGTTTCAAAGCGCATAATAATAGTAATATGCTTCACTTTAACCGTACATAAAAACCTTGCACTGTGTTAATTGAACAGCCCAATTTCTCACTTCAATCAATCATAAGTGCCTTAGAACACACAGCTCCCTAATAGAGCATTCATCGCCCATCCCACAAATTCATCAGTTTTGGTACATTTCACCTCAATAATCCCTTGCATGATCCCAGCATGTGATCCCACGGACAAAATCCCATTTTTTACCTACATAAACTCGACTTTACAATCAACACCCATTCCTGCACACAAAACCTAGTATTTAAAAAAAAAAAAAAAAAAAAATTAATAATGAAAGGTTTGTGCTCCTTAAATTCTTTACACTGCCCTAATTTACTGACATATGTTTAGTACAGAACATTATGGGCACATTGCAATGTATTATGGATTAATTCAAACACCCTCTGCTACTATGAAGCAAGGTTAATGCACCCCACTGTTTTATTTCTTGGGACTTGCATGATTACATCTAACCTTTGCTTGTCACATATTACTGAAGTGAATTGTTTTGCTTTTTCATATTTTTTAATGGGATTAAAAGTCTTGAAACTAGTCTGTATATAATTGGGGTAAAAATTAGCCACAATTTGAATTGTCGATGGTTGAACTCGGTTGTATATTAGTCGACTTATATTGATATGTATTTTAGTAATTTTGTATTAAGTTGACCATTTTACAATACTTCTGTTATCAACAACCCAAGTCTATTTGACGGTTGACAAAACACAGGAGGTTGTCCTTGGTGAGGTAAATTGCCACCACAGAGGTTGGACCATGGACTTCAGAATAATTTAGTTCAGTGATATATCACCATTTCCAA
Source organism: Ophioderma brevispina (assembly GCA_023653785.1). Classification (NCBI taxonomy): domain Eukaryota; kingdom Metazoa; phylum Echinodermata; class Ophiuroidea; order Amphilepidida; family Ophiodermatidae; genus Ophioderma; species Ophioderma brevispina. Next base: position 30,035 of record JAMKCH010003473.1, on the reverse strand, counting down.
AGCAGAGTGATTACTACACACATTGACCTTGACCATAAATGTTATGTGAAGTGAAACGACAGTAGTGGGGGGGGGGATTCTCCACACAAAGACCATCAGGAATGTGCCATAGACGATTGGTTAAATTTGGCCTAAATTTGCATCTCTGGTATAGCGATGGGTACCCTTTTTTGGCATAAATGGATAGCTAATGGTCCTACTTCGCAGATTCGTGGAGCACGTCCCCTACCCAAACCAAAGGTGATAACCCCCCCGGGGGTTAAGTCGGAAACAAATTAAAGAGAATGAAGAAGTTAATGAATTACTCTCCATTAAAGTGGGGGTAAAAAATTCGCACCAATTGACAAACTCCCTTGTATGCAGGGCCACATGGAGCATGTCTTACCGATGCAATCTGACGACTTAAAATATTACACCAACAAGTTGAACAGCAAAATATTTGCTGTTCCCTTGGAAGGTTTATGAAAAAGCAATGACAGTGTGTTCCTTTGGAAGTTGAAAAAGCAAATGAACAGGTTTTCATACAACAATATTGATTTAAAGTCATTGCCATTAAAAGTTGCCGTATTTGGGTTTGGGTAAGTTAAAACAGGACATTAATACACTGTAATATCATATAGTTTACAAGTAATGTTCAGTGAAAAATTTAATTTAAAAAAAAAATAACAAAGCCCAGATTAATGTGGTTTATTAATTTTTGGTGGAGTTCACATCATAATAATAGTTTTAAATTACGTATTCTGGACAAATGGAAGTACAGTTACTATTGGCCAAGATACAGCATAAAAATAAAAATTTTTTGGCTGTTCAATTCAGGGGTGAATTAATACTTTGGTATTCATTATAAAGATGTAAAAACACACTGGCTTGTTTAAAAAATGGAACGCCCTTTTTGAAAAAACATTTTTAAAGTGACCCTTTGATAGTTAACAAGTGCAGTAAGGTACATTTCAGGTATTGCAGGGCCACTTCAAATCAATTAAAGGTGCATTTTTTTTATTTTAACAACTTGTTTCATTTTGTTTAGGTTCATTAGATATCCCGAAGAAAAGAGATTATCAAATTTCCAGTTGATTTTGATGAGGCGAGTTTGCTGTTATTAACAAATGTTTATATCACGGTGACACTGAGGCCAAGGCCACTGCGTTAAATTTCTGTACTTTTACGGACAGAAAATACAAAATGGCTAATTTCTTCAAGAGTAGTACGAATTTGCAAGTATGATTAGGCGACATTAGGCTTATAACGGGTCAGATGATGTAAAAATCTTCAACTCCTTTGGTTAAAGTCAAGGGGATGAGGCTGTGGATCAGAAAAGCCAATGTGGTGAAGTGTTGCGTTCATTGTTGATTATGACCTTTCAAAAGATGTTTATAAATAAATTACCAGTAGAACAAAAAGAAGTAACCTTTTAAGTTAGCTTGGAAAAAGACTAGCTGAAAAACAAAACTTGTTGCCTAATAGAGAATTTTATGAAATTTAAAACAATTGTGAAAACAATTTCATCATTCATGGAATTAGTAAAGAAATTTTTACATGAAAGTACGTATGATGGAATATTCAAAGCGGTGTAGATCTTTGATTTGTGACCCTATTGTAAGTGTTCAGGTATATGACAAAATAAAGCCTAATTAAAGTCGGAAGGTAGATTCTTAGGGCGATTGTCCTTTTGAAGGAATCTCTTGTTAAATTATGTTTCTTATTAATGTGGCAATAAATATAGTGTTAAAGACAAATGACTAATAGTCTTGTTCTTTTCACACTATAGTTATTGTCATATCAAATAAGAAAACATAATTCTACTACCTATTTCATTTTACACTTGATCTTGGAAAAGTTGTATTGGAATTGTGTGAATGTTTTTTGAAAACAAACTTTCCAGGCATGTTCCTCTTTGAAGAGTTAACAGAATTAAAAGATAACAGTGAAACAGATTTGAAACACAAAAATAAACAAAAGATTAATTAATAGTAGGCTACATTTCAGCATCTAAAGTGCTTGGTGGAATCAATCACATTTTAGAGGAAAATGTTTCAATTGAGACGGGGCCGCTGTTATTAACATGATCCAAAGTATGGTGCGGGTTTATTAGTTACCATTCTGGCATTGTTTGAAAAAATGCAAAGTAGGCTATATTATAACTGCAAAGGCTTACCTCAAAGCTACTTACATGAAGTAATCTGTCTCAAACAAGGCAAAATGTAGATATTGTTGGCCTACTGACTCACAAGTACATTAAATTTTAAGATAACAACGAAGTTTGTTTTTTTATGTGAAGAACCCGTTATATATACCGTATAGAAAAGTTAAACAAGTTTTTAAAAGTTTTCTTAAAGATGTTATTTTTCATTATTGAACCTCAATATAAATGAATTAGGGCCGACATGATAATCCATTATCAGGCTATTATTTATTACCAGTTTCATTGGTTTGCGTTTTTTATTTATGGAAAGTTAAAAACAAGTTTTTTTCCAAATCAAAAAGAAGGATTTTTCCTTGCATTCATTTACTTCTCACCTTTACCAGAGTAAACCTGAACTAAAAATATGTTCGCTTGCAAACCAGGGCAAAACTTATAATGCATAGTACGTGTCATTGTATGGCCAGGGCGTGACCCAGGGTGGTATTTAAATCATTAGCAGTGCCTTTAACCTGCAATGTGTTAACTTGAAACACCCCAAATTCTCTCCTCCAATCAGTCATAAGTGGCCGTACAAACACACGCTATCTCAGGTGTATTGAGTTCATCCCAAAATGCCCCAGTTTTGGGAATTTCACCTCACTAATGTCTGTGATGCCGCATGGGATCCCCGCAAATCCAATTCCAGGTTTGATTTATATCATAAACAAAATTGTATAATTGTAATTTCTCTATTTTACATAATACTAAAGGTAACTTTAAAGGATGTTGTGTCTTTGAATGGCATCATATTATAGCTACTGCATCATTGATGCTCTGTTTTAACGGAAGTGAGGAGGGAATGCGACCTTTCTCGCCGACAAAAAGTTATCCTCCATTTCTCATATTTGTAAAAAGAATGAATGCCCCGTCCCCTAATGGAATTAATAAGCCTATCCTTCAAGAAGCAATTGAGGGACATGCTATAAGGGCAGAACAGAATTCAATCAAAACAAGTGTAAAATTTCGCAGATTATAAGAAATGCATTGGTTTTATAAATGTTCATCCTACATCGAAAGCCCCTTACCTCGCTACGAAAGCTGCCTTTCCTCCCCACAATACCGGCACAATCGGATGATTTAATGTCATATAGGCATGTATTACATACTTTATATTCACTGAGATACCAAAACTAAGATATTTTGGATCTTTACATCACAACAGTCATTAAAAGTACAGCGCCGCCACGTTGAGCGCCACATGCCGCAATAGGGTTGCCATTTCAAGCATTTCAGTTTGGCATGCATATGGTTTCTTGGTGGCACTTTACGCTTATACTCATATTAGTCTTTTTTTGGGCGCTGTTAGTGATCAAATTGCTTGTAAAAAATTACATAAATTGTGTTGATCAATATGTTGTTTTTGTTTGGAGTTGTTGTTGGAGTTTTGTTGATGAGAAAGAGATGTGTGTTGCGAATATATGGTTCAAGAAAGAGGACAAAAGGAAAGTGGACATCAGCCTCAGGAGGTTGGTAATGGACAGAGATTGATTTTGTGTTAGTAGGCAAGAGGAGAGAGGCATTTCTGAAGAATGTTAAGGTAATTCCAGGAGAATTGCAACACTGGGTGGTGGTTGCAGATGTGGATAAGAGGAAGGTGATGGGAAAAAGGTGGTGAGGAAGGTTAGTGCATGGAGGGGAGGGAAAGTATGGAAAGCTGAAAGAAGAAGAGACAAGAAAGACTTTGAGATGAGAGTAGGGGAGCCTTGTGGGGAATGGGAAAGAATTTTTAGATTTGTGGGGGTGCTTAAAGAAGGGGGGTTACAGGCATGTGATGAAGTGTGTGGGAAGAGAAAACAAAAAAAGTAGGAGAGACAGGAGAGATACAGGGCGGTGGAATGATGAGGTGAGGAGGGCGATAGCGAGAAATAAGGATGCATTTAAGGATGTGAGAAAAAATGGTTCTTAGAGAAATAAGGTAAGATATAAGATTTTTGTTAAAGAAGCGAGCCAAGAAAGTGGTTTGGTTTGCGAAGGCTATGAAGGAGCAGGCAGAGAAGGGCTGAGTGAGTTGAGATAGAATCCAAACAAGGTATATAGATAGTGAAGGCTATGAAAAAGGATTGAAAGATGTTGAAGGGGGAAGTTAGAGAGGAAGTGAGGGAAATTGAATTTTCAGTGAGAAAGATAGAGGCATAGTCTGGAAAGAGCATATATGGAGAGAATCATGAATTGAGGAGAAATGAGGGATCAGAAGGTCAGGCGAGTGGTGGAAGGGCCAGTTAATAGGGTCAGCCGGGGAAGTAAGTGGTGAGGCAATAAGGGAAATGAAAAACGGAAAGGCAGTTGGACCCTCAGAGGATGCGATATTGAATTGTGCGAGTGGAGAGAGGGGGATTGGTGTATGATGGAGTTGTGTCAGAGAGGTTAGATGGGGAAGGGATGCCGGGGAGTGGGCAGTGAGTGTGGTATTTTTAAAGGGAAAGGGATGCATTGAGTTTTTGTGGTTAATTAGAGGGGTGTGAATTGTTAGAGCATGCATAGTACCCCAATTCTATTATCTTGCGAAAAAATTGTAAAGAATCTGTTTCACCTGGTTTGAGTAGGTAAAGGTGTCTAGATTTGCCAAAAAAACGAATGCCGCGTGGAGCCTGGGGAACTTAGATTTTTTTAAGATGCCTCCAAAATGGCCGCCCACATGGTAATTTATAGAAAAGACATGAATCCAGTCGAAAAGTGAACGAATTTCCCACACAACTGTGATATATATATTTTGGTTATTATCGCGAATACATACATGGCTTTTCCATGCTGCTAGGCCTTTTCCAATCCAAGATGGCGGACAATATGGCTGCCAAATCTTAAAAAAAATGTAACACCAAATTAATAACTACGAAAAAGAGCGCACCTATCATAGGAATTCATGCCTAAGAGGCGTTCCCTATTAATTCCAATTGATAGCCATCTTGAATATGAGTACAGGGTACAGGTTGGGCAACTTGGTTTTTTCAAACAGCGTCCAAAATGGCCGCCGAACATGATAAAATTCATAGAATTGGAATAATCAGGTTTAAAAAGGAGAAAGGTTCCAAACAAAGTGTGCTGTGTGATACTATTTTCAGTTATTACAAACACATACATGACAGTTCCATGCTGCTAGCATGTCCAAAATTACTAAAAAATTAAAAAAAACATACTTGAACATTTCTGCATGCGTTATAATTTCACAAGAGAGCAGGCACGCCTATAAAAGGGCGATAGATATCACACGATTGAAATTATTAACAATATATGTTACCGTATGTGTGTAGCATTACTTCCCGAAGCACGAAAACAGCCTATATGGTTGCTAACATCTATAACTTGCAAGATAGGCCCTTGCGATCTTGCTTTTTCTATGTCTCTCTCTCTTGTAATCTGAGTCGTAAGTCTAAGACTAAGTCTGGCATCATTTCGAAGTAATTAAGAAAGTGTGATTTGTGCGCATTGCCAACTTTAAACATTCAAGTCAATGGAGAATGCATGAGAGCTATCAAAAGTAATACTAGACAACAACAAACATGCAGAGTATCTGGCAAATCGGTAAAATGAGAAATTATAGTATTTCATCTTTCTGATATGACACGTCAGCCTAGACTGAGATGCAGCAGCAATGATTGCACGATATTTACGTGATAGTTTTGAGGATGGTTTAGAAGAATATGGCTCGCATTTTTAGCATTTATGAACAAAAAGTACCTAACGTAAGTTAGGATCGCTATAGGGCTAGGCTAGGCCAAACATTAGACAAGAAACTCGTCAAGAAATGTCTCTTTAGGCCCCCGACCAGAAACCTCTATACCACATTAAAAACATTCGGGGGATATCCGCGCCAATACATGCGGAAACGTCACTAAGCCAAATTGTTTCTCCAATTTGACAAAATATAAAAACCTTCCCGATACCTTGTGGATGACAAATGCATTCTGAGTGGGTTGTTAGGTTGTGGAGGGCTAGGTTTCAAACGCTAATGTACCCCCTCTACCTTCAAGAGGATACACTCTTGATGTACCCTCCCGCAACCTTACTGTGCACAGATCCCATTGGTAAGTCCAGGCGGTGGTGGAAGAAGGAAAGGGAAGGTATGACCATTTATTACTAGAGTATCCCCCGGGGCCCCCCCCCCCCACGCACGAGAGACTCTGAAACCGGGTTGCGGAAATCATCCTTAGTTGCCAGGATATTCTGAATCGAGGAGCCTTTGTAAGTGTCCAAGGGCGTGGGAGCAGCACATCATGGGACCACACCAAGAGCCGACCAACCCAAGTTTGATTGTTTTTGATGATGGGATGTTCAATGCTGTTCACAGTGGTTGTGCCAATTGAGAGCATAGATCCGCGGTCGGCATCGTGTTACCGCGTTGCAATTGGGGCGCTCCATTGGGTCTTTAGAGATGGCATGCAGTTGTCTCTATAATAGCCCCAATCCCCCTGGCGAATCTGGCGGAAAAGGCATGTTTACGGTATGTACCAGGTTTGTTCAATCATTCTGGAGTGGGACCTGCCACTAGTGTCAAGTTTCTAATTAGAAATCTGAGTAATTTGCGCCACTAGAAAAGGCTTGTCTCCTTTGTATCTGCTCTAGGAAATGGTTTCTCGGGGTTCCGAAAATTACATTGGCTTGTCCAATTGACGAGGGCCCCCCTTGCGGGGTCCAAGGATGGCGTATCCACCTCCCACATGGCGGATTTTCTCGCAAAGAACTAGACCTTATTCTTTTATGCTATGTATTTGCCCAACGTTTCTCCAGGACATGGACTTGAGCCCGGGCCACGATGGTCCAGGAATCTTGGTGGCCCGGTTAGGACACTAAGTGTACCTAAAGCCATACCGAAGGGCTTCTGAAGATCAAACCAATGGAAATTGGGAATCGTGAACTCTCCAGTTGACTTTTGCCTTGCCCGAGGCGAGCGCGCAGCCTGTTCAGAATTTCCCGCTGAGTGTGCGATTGGCGGAAGTGTGCCAGACAGTCAGGTTGAGAACGCGGATGGTACACTCTGGGCATGCAAACGAGTCCGGCTGGAGGACCCGATTACTAGATCCCGACACTTAGGGAAGTGACACAAGTTCCTGACTAGCAACTCTAGAATCCATGGGAACCAGAGAGCCAAGCCAGCCACATGGAGGCCACCAAAAGAACCAGGATGAGGACTCCAATGTCATCAAGAAATGGGGGAAATGCCATAGTTAATGACCCCTGACCAATCAGCCACCATTTTATCCCGTCCCACAGCACAGGGCCTTGGGCTCCATAATAGGAGTTGCCGTCTCATTGCAGGACGGGGGGCCTCCTTATCCATCATGTCAGGGTATGTCACTACCGTCATGTTGTCACATCGGCCCGGATCGCTGTCTCTCTAGTCAGAGTGACCGAGTGATTCAGCGCCAGAAAGATAGCCCACACAGCTCGACCAAGTTGATATGGTGGCAAGCTAAACAGAAGAGCATTGGCCCGACACTCGTGGGACTTTAGGTAGTCTGCAGCAGGGAACCATTCAAATGGAGGACTGGCAAGTAGTTCGGCAGCCAAAACTAACCCTGGAGAGGACCAATCTACTCCCCAAAATTGCCTTTGCTGACTAAGATCCAGTCTCCCCTCAGAGACTATTGGGGTTCTGGGAATGGCAGAGGATTGGCTTGACGAGGTTGACAATAAAACCAAGTAACCTTAGGCCAGAACCTTCCTTACAAAACCTAGTACCTATGACGGAAGGGCGCTACCAGCATTCAATCGTCGAATGATAGAGAAGAAGATCCTGCCCCTCGCCCTGAGAAATCCGCACCACATTGACAATTCTGTTGAAGGTGGGCAATCGACAGGCTGAAGGGAAGGGCCTAGGGACACGGACCTGTTAAGAGTTGTTAAGCTACTCATCCATGCAAAACAAGAGCCATGTCTGAGAGAATTCATGCACGGGGACTTATGCACCTTTCAAATGAAGAAGCCATAGTGATGTGGGATACAATGGGTGATTGAACGTTTGATACTTTGTACCAAATCAATTGCGACTCCACGAGGCATGCAATCATACTTCCTATACCACATGTTCTCTTTTTTGCAATTATCTCTAATTTTGTGTAAATATCCAAAAACTTGGCAGCCTATTGGACGCCATCTTGATTTGGCATATGCTAGCAGCATCGCAATGCCACGTATGTGTTAAATATATAACTAATCACACTGTTTGGAACTTGACACTTTTTAAAACTCGTTTATGCCTATTCTAGAATTTAACAATGTTCAGCAGCCACCCCACCCACCCCCCCCCCCCGCCCCGCCCCCCCCCCCCCCCATCCCCCCCCCCCCCCCCACCCCCCCCCCCCCCCCCCTTTTGAACGCCATTTTGAAAAAAATCCAAGTTCCTACATGTACCATGTTATTTTGTACCATTTCAATTGAGGGCTATCACTTGGAAGTACAGCAATGCAATATCACTAATCCCTATGATATGTGCTCTTTTTTGCAGTTATATCTAATTTTGTGTAAATTTCTAAGGATTGGCGCCCTATTGGCCGCCATTTTAGATTTGAAAAATGCTAGCAGCATGGAACTGTCATGTATGTGTTCGCAACAACCCTAAAATATATACATCAGAGTTGTTGGAACTTGTATAATTTTTTTCACTGATAATGCCCGTTATATGAATTTTACCATGTTTGGCGGTCATTTTGAAAAAATCCCAAGGTCCCAGCATTGAACCGTCAGCATCTTTTTTTTGGTAAATCTAGACCCCTTTACCTACCCAAATCAGTTGAAAACAGATTCTTTACAATTTTTCACAGAAATTGTTACAATATCATCCTAATTTTGGGTTACTAGCATGAAACTTTTGGAGAGGTTCTGGGAGAATAGGATGGAAGATAGTGGAAGTGGATGAGATGCAATTTGGGTGTATGCCAGGGAAGGGGACGCTAGAGCAGTGTAATATTTTAAGGAGGTTGCAGAGGAATTATCGAGCATAAAGGGAAGAAGCTGTATAGGTTTTTTGTAGACTTGGAGAAGCCATTTGATAGGGTACCGATGAAAGTGATGGGTGGGCGATGGGAAGAGAGAGATACCAGCGATAGGTGGTTAGAGCAGTGATGAGTTTGCATGAATGAGCCAAAACAAGAGTTATAGTGAGGTCTGATTTGTCCGAGGGATGTTGAGGTGAAGGTGGGTGTGAATCAAGGTTCTGTCTTTCGCATTGTTTTTGCCAATTGTGCTTGATGTAGTCCGAGCGTGCAAAGGTTTGCTGAGTGAGATGTTGCATGAATTGGTTTTAATGAGTGAGACATTGGAGGGGACTGAGGGAGAAGTTTTGGAAATGGAGAAGGCTTTTGAGAGTAAAGGGTGAAGGTAAACCTTGGAAAGACAAAAGTGGATGGAGAGTGGGGTGGAGAGGGAGGTTGTAGCGAGTAGGAGAAAAATGATGGGGGGGGGGGAAACGGAACGCGACAGTAAGAGAGCTGAAACCCGGGAGTGGCACGGATCCCTTGAGCCACTTCGGGAGAGACAAAAAAAAAGAAGAGAAAGAGACGCCGACGCATCGTCGGGTCCGGGAGGCAGATGTGACGTGGAGGAGATTGAGAGGAAGAGAGTAAAAGCCAAATCAGTGTGGTGTGGGAATGTGGGAAAATGGTTTCATGGGAGATGCACAAGATGAAGAGAGTGAAAAATAGTTGGAAATGAGATTTTGTGTTACGAAGATGTGAGAAGGGAGCTGGAGGATGGTGGAACAGGAGGAAAGTTGTGTTGATGAGATGGCGTCAGTGAAGGAGTTCACATACCTAGGGGATAATTAAGGTTAGTGGGGGTGGTGGAGGTGAGGTGCTTTGACAGCGAGAGTGAGGTATGGGTGGGTGGGAAGTCGGGAAATGTGGGGAGTTGTTGCAAGGGAAAAGATATCCTTTGAGATGAAAGGACTGATTGTATAGAGTTGTGTGAGATCAGTGATGCCTATGGAAGTGAGACGTGGTGTCTGATGAAATGAGATGGGGATTTTGAGGAGAGACAGAGAGAGCAATAGTGAGAGCGAGTGTGGTGTGAGTTGATGGACAGGATGAAGACTGAGGACTTGATGCAGATGTGGGTTTGGTAGAGGCAGTGGACCGGTTGGCGAAGGCGAATAGTGTACGTTGGTATGGGCATGTGTTGAGGAAGAATGATGAGCATGTGTTAAGAAGAGGCTTTGAGGTTCGAGGGGGCGGTTGAGGCGGAGGGACGTCCAAGAAGACATGGAAGAAACAAAGTGGAGGAGGAGAGTAGAGGGTTGGGTTTGAAGGATGGAGGAGGCATTGAATCGGATGAAATGGCAGGAAGGAGTCAGGCGGTTGCTGCAAATGAGGTGAGCCGGCCACCCCCGTTGACGGGGATAAACCAGATTTAAAACTTGGTTTGTAGTAGTAGTAGTATGTAAATTAGCATATCTTGTTGATTTTCTGGAAATATGTTCGTTGTGGAGAAAAAAAATTGTGAATTTTTTTTAAAAATCCGTATATCAGCAACCACACAATCTGATTCACAATCAACAAAAAACACCCAGCGGTAGCTTGTCATCAGAGAACTTTCCAAAAACTCACCTCTGAAGGCCTGTACATCAAAACGCTCCTGATTCTACGTACAGGCCGTTCAGGTGTCAGTCAGCTACTTGTGATTAGAATCTTACAACGTACTATCAACAACATGATCAAAATGTGTTTACGCTTGCCGTGAAGCGGTGGGTTTTTTTTTTCTGTTGCTTATGTTAGGACACATGCGGAGTTCCAATGGGGCCTGCGTTATTTAAATGTTGTTGCGCTTGTAATTAACTTCTTGCTCTTCTTCCTGTGAGATGACTTATCAAGGATCTAACGCCGATAGCTACCAACCTACAGCTTATTTTTCGATTCGTTTTAGAATGGTTAGAGGGAAGATATGCTGCAACCACATATTTGAAGTGGAATGACATTGGGATTTAGCATTATTTGAAGTAATTGATGATTTCTGTAGAATGTGTTTGTCATAATACGGCACCCACTCACACACACGTTCAGTTCAGCTAGATCGGTCAGATTAAGGTAATAGGTAACTGAAACTGCCTACTTAAGGTAAGATTCAAGCCAACCACTTGCAGGAAATGTTCGCATATCCATGCTAGTAAATAAAAATATAAAAATTTGAATTTTGATGATTTTTGCGATGTCTCGGATTAGCAAAATCGCTGCTAATCCCTTTAACACTTACTGTGCTCATGTGATCGAGATCTCGATCAAAACATGTGGAAGGTATTATAAAAATGCTGCCTTGTGTAATAAGAGGTGTTAAGAGCTAGGAAAAAAAAAGATGTGTGATATGAAATGAAAACTATTAAAGCAAAATGCAAAACGTAGGCTTAAGCCTTGAATGCAGTTCTGGTTTTGACTATTTTCTGATTGTTCACTCTTTTTTCTAACATTACAATCTCATTGTACTTTTTGGGCCACACATGAAATGTTTGTACTTTGTGAAACCATTTTAATTGCCTTATGGATTATTGGATATTGGATTGCTATGAAACTAGCTGGCAGAAAGAAAGACTGGAATAACTAGGTCAGCATGCAACATCTCTTGAATTTGAGCAAGCAATTTCTGTTATGCCCTCTTCCGTAAGTTTCTCAAACACACGCCAATTTCTTCATGGTAGATACCACACAGCTACCACCGCCGGTAGACATGGATTATCACCCAATAGGACGTTACACCGCGGCCCAGGATTCCTTTGATTTTTGCCGATAGACGGATAGTGTACACACAGCGGCTGTCTCCCCTGTCGTGGAGTAGAAGTAGCTAGCGTGTTTACAACGGCTTTCTCAGCGCGCGCGCGAAAGTTCTCAGTGGCCAATTTTGTGTTTTTTTTAGCTATTTTTTGGCCTATATTTCATTTTGTATTAATTGGAAGGATACGGGGGTTTTTGATCATTCCCGATTTGTTCGTTAATGATTTTCCTAAAAAACGTTCAAAAATGCCTAAACAGAGTGAACAAATGTATAGCGCCCTCATTTCATGACATTTTCATCCACTCTCAAAAATCGCAGAGTAGCTACGTGGTGGTTACCGGGGAGTAGCTACATGGTAGCTGTATGTCTACTCCGGTACTGTCTACACAACAGCCACCTTTCTCTCCACCTAGGGGGCAACTACGGGGGTAGCCATGGGGTAGGTACAGCAGAGTAGCCACAGCACTGTATACCTAATAACCGTGTACTTTGTCAGCCCTATCTTGCAGATACTGCCTCGCAATTAGCCCAGGTGTGATACTGTGCAGTAGCTGTCGCGGTAGACATGGTGTAGCTGCCGTATAAGGTGACCAAGTGAGAAAGACAATGGCCGTGTATGGAATAGTTGGTTCAATTGACTAACATTAAAATACATTTGTACTCTCATTTATTTATCTCATTCTTATATTCTTTCAGTTTAACCCTTAGAAAAATAAGCATCTATACTTTGTCTCGTCTGAAGTAGAAAAGTGGAGACGCACGCGTACAACCAGCTGCCGCGTTCAGTTGCAGTGGCTTGTGCTTACTTTATGCGCGCGCGAAAGTCCGGTTAATGTTTACTCCTGTGTCGCTACTTCATACTTCGAGCTGTAAAGAGTATCTATATACGTACGGTAAATAACATCAGCCGAACGATTAAAAACCAATTGCGTATCCATGGTATTTTGTTTTTGGGACAGGTGTGTAATATATGGCAGAGGCATGTAAGGTCAGACCTTATGGTGGAGCTACAGCCACCCCCCCCCCCCGGGTGTTGACTAGCTGGCAGCCCGGCCCTAGGAAGGCAGGAACCATCAGATGGTTGATGCGCTGAACAGAGAGGCATGGAGTTTGAGGATAAGGGACAAAGTCACGTAAAATGGGATAGGTATGTGAGAAGATTATAATTGTAGCATTGCCAATTGAAAGGCGAAGTGGTTTGCATGCATGCTGCAAATCTTAACGGAATTTTGACTGTAATTGCTAAGGGGAACTGGAAATGTATTTACAAAAATTTTTTGTAGATATGTGGATTGTACTGCTCGGCATACGTTGACGAGGTAGTCTTTCGAATCATTGCGTTTCAGGCGAGAAGTTTTGGTATCGGAGTGTTGCAAATCATGTTCGAAAGGATAGGGGTGAGTCAAAAACATTTGCCAATGAAACGTATGGAAACCAACACATGAAACTGCCCATGACAGACCCCGCAAGGGATGGCCAGTCTGGAACTGACGTAAGAGACCTGTGACTTGGTCCAGATCCTTTGACATCATCACCTAATGAAGGCACACCTATTGCACCTTAACCCAATATGGTTGAAATCGACTTCTCATTAAATTTTTGAAGGAGATGCAAAAACGAAAATCTAAACCAAAATGGAACACACCACACATACACAAGGACATGCGCCCCACCCCTCCCCACCCTAACAATATCCCCCTCTATGCTTTTTCAAGCCAGGGATAAAAAAGTTCTTGGTGTTTTTTAAAACAGTATTGTGCCAAAGTCCAATTAAATTTTGAAAGTTTTCAAAATAACATGTTGTCCAGTCTTGCTCTTTCTTTTTAATACCTCGCTTTGTAAAAAAAGTGCACTATGGCTGGGAATAATGCTCACAGTGCAAACCACGCCAACCAAAAGTTGCACTTTGTGGAGTTTTCTGGGTCACATGTATACAGTGGAAGATCTCTGTGTTTGTTGATTTTCACAAAGAGGGTTTCCGACTGAATGAGCCGAATAAGCCTACTTGCAATATATTATGGTCCATGTGTTTAGTGTCGCAATACACTGCAATGACCATTGAAAACTCCATGACGTTCAACTTTTGGCACAATATTGTTCGAAAAAACATGCCAAGTACTTTTTGTGCCAAATGTTTCTTACATTCAGCTAGGCCAATCATAAAGAAATTATGGGTTTTTATGTTTTCTGCAATTTTCCAAGTAAGTAGTTGACCTATGTGAAATGCATATATATTAATGTATTGTGGAGTTGTGATATCGTGTAATATGTCAGTCACAGAGAGATGGTTTGGTTTGAGATGTTAAGCTATGCCAGTTGCATACAAGGAATGCAGTCTTGTCAACAACATGCAAGAACAGAAATGTCATACGTAGGACTGCGCTGGAGTCTTTCCTCAATGCAGCAAGGTAGGCTGTTGGGTGATGTATGAATAGTTGCAACAAAATTATATTCAACAACTCACCGGTATCCCCTGATACAGGAGGCGTACGTTGTTGATTCGTTTATCAACCCACAGTGATATGGCGCATGTGCACGGGAAGGGTGTTTACGCGTACGTTAAGTCGACCACACAGTTCGTCAGTTTAAGAACTCTGTGAGTAAGGAACCAGGTGCAAAATGCAAAGCAACAAGCATGCCAAAACTACCGTTTTGCTTTAGATTTTACTTAAAATATATTTACGAGGGAAAGATTTCTGTCAAAAATGGGAACATTGTAGCATTGTATGAGAATAATTATGTTTTCTCTACACGATATTAATAAGTTTCACAAGGATTGTGTTGTTGAAAGGGATTTCAAACATGTTACAACACTGGTTACACCCCAAAAAATTTTTTCCAACAACTATGATCCCATGCATTCGCGTATTTTTATCCAGCTCGGGCTTTATACGCAGACGCATTTGGATGACGTTGTGGATTTGGATGACCACTTGTAAAATGTTTGAGTCCCTAATGTTTGGATATATAGCCAAAGGAATAATATAAAAACAGGAGGTTACTTGACCATTGCCGTTTACATTAAAATATGCACCAATTCATGTTGATAAAAAAAAGAAGACAATATTTGCAGATATGCCTTTGAACACAAAAACGTCCATTCCAAGGAAATATTTGATCGGTGTTAGGTGTGAGTGCACAGGTAGTTAATGTTATTAAAGTTGCCTATTTCCAGAAAATTAGCATTACTTATATAACCAAATGAATACTGAAATAAAGAATGGGCCTTGCTTCGCGTCTTATAACAAGTGCAGGTCGTTTTTTTTTCCCCAAAAAGAAACTATGGTCTCTTATAACAAGTGCAGGCGTTTTTGTTTTTTCAAAAAGACAAACATAGATGACCTTAAATGCATAGCTGTGTCTTCTATAAAGGGTTTAGGTCAACAAATTAACTCCAGTAGTGCAAAGGAATAGGCGTACAAGATTTGCTGTTGTTTGTTTGCCTTTATAGTATTGCTCCATCGTGGCTATTAAAACAAAGAAGTGCTAGGTTATGATTATATTAGTGCCTGGATATAGATTTTATTCCCACTCACAGCTCCTTATACAGTGAGTCATACCTTAACAGTAATGCGATTATGTGTTTTCGCAAAGCGTACGTGGACTTCAGATGCGATAACCTCCCACTTGCTATTCAATCTGGTCGATATATGGGTACTCCAGTCGAAAATCATGTTTGTGTTCGTTGTGATTTAAATGCCATAGAAACTGAATACCATTTTCTTCTGGTGTGCACATATTGTCATGACCTTAGAGTTAAACTGCTTCCTCGCTATTACCACAGATACCCTACCCATCTTAGTTACGCACTGCATGATTCTTGTAATTTAAATCAGTAGAGGTCCTTTCTGTAGTACATTCCTTGCTAATTACTGATCAAGTGACATATCATCATCATACGCTAACACCACCTCTTGTTGTTTTTCGCTTTAATTCTGAAGGCTAAATTTTGCTTTGCCTTGCTTTGGGTATCATTTCTCTTTATTTAAAAGGTTGGAATAAGGCTAAAAACTATGCCTTAGTGGTCACAGCAGCGCGGAGATAACTGGAACGCCTGCTAGTACTGGTCAGTGAGCCATTGGAAACGGCAGCTTCTCAAACAACCATTGCCACTACTGGAATGTTTGGCCTGTCACTGCAAGGGAAGGATAAGAAAAGAGTAAGTAGTGACCCATTGTTGTTATCATCGGTTTAACATGCAGCATGTGTTGCAATAGATCAAAAAACCCCCTTGTTTTTTTTAAAAAATCTAATTTTAGTTTAAAAGCAACCTCAATGTCTAATGACAACAACCAAATTAAAACTCAATCAAACCTATACTTGCAAGATTTATTTTGTGTTTTGTCCTAATTTGGTCATATGAACACACGTTTTTTGCAACTTACATGAAATTACCTGGTTTTTGAATGCCTCAAAGTCAAATTTTTTTTTGATGGTGCAAGGAATAATTAATTGTTTGGTGTCACGCTATGGATTGGATCACGGTGCGACCAGTTCATGGTAGTGAAAATATCTTCGTGCCGCAGAATCACCAACATTGCCAGTACTCACGACAACAGGCCGGTTACAGCCCATGGGGGCTTGCCCGCATGGGGTTGAACAATGCGAAGCACAATGAGAGGCAGAATGCTTGTTCATGATCATGACTGAGGGGTTTCTGTGGAACTTATTACAACCCTGCACAGGTTCCATTCTGGCCCATGAATCTGAACAACACCAGAATAATTGAATTACAGCAAAACCCGTTTAGTTCAGGTTTTTCTCGGAACTTCTACTAGCATAGTTTCACCTTGTCACATCTTGCAAAATGGCCGATCCGGAGACCGGGCTCCTCTATAGCATTGTGTTACATTACCCTCAAAATTTTGATTAAAATATTTTTCTCAATTTTATTTTAGAAAGATTTTGTTTGACTATAAAAGAGAGAAAAGGGGATTCCTAAGAGTTGTTTTGCTAAGTGCCCTTTTTAGATTGCACAATAGGGAAGTGGGGAATTCCCCAAGGATGCTACACTTAGAAGCTTGTTTAATTGCTTTTGAGATTAATACATTGTAAGATCAGGGAATTCCCCCACAAACGTATATATCGAATATGTAATTATGATTTGTGATATCTGATTTGATGGTGCAAGGTCATGGTTTATGCATAAATGATGTATGATTATTGTTAGAAGGTAATCTTAATTCTGTGATATTAAAACTATCACTGGATCAGAAGAAAGGTGATATTGAATTGATCCATCTACTACAAAAAGGGCATCAATATTTTACCGGCCTTGAGTAAAGTGTTCACAAAAGTCATCTTGATCGTCTTGTTAAGTTGGTGAGAATAATGATATTATCTGTGAAGCACAGGCTGGCTTAGAAAAGGTTAATGTACTATTGTAATATTTTTGTCTCGGATACATTGTAACTAAAAGCTTAGTAGAAAAAAGGGAGAAAATTATTTTGTGCATTGTCGATTTCAAAAGTGCATTTGATTTCTGTCTCAAGAGATCACTTATTCGCAACAACTAGGCAGGTTTGGGATTTGCCCCAGGAAAACATATTAGACATATTAAAAGCAAGTATAGTAATGATCGCTTGTATCAAACAGGTTTTGGTATCACAGAACGTTTTATGTTAATGTCAGGACAAGACAAGGTTGTACTTCTTGCAGCGCTTTTTGTTATTTTATTTTGAATGATCTCCAGAATGAATTTAGCAAAACTGACGTTCAAGGTTTCCAAATTGATAACATAAATTCACTGTCTTTTATATGCTGACGATCTTATCATTTTAGTGAGACAATCGATGTTGACCAACAAACTGATTGACAGACTGCATGCTTACTGTGAAACATGGGAAACTTACAGTAAATGTACAAAAGACCAAAGGTTTGTTTTCAAAAAGGTTACAACAATTGCAAGAGATGAACACGTGAATAAATGGTACAACTAGTTGGTATGAAAGTATAAATACTTGGGCGTTCAAGTGTATAGAAATACCGGCACCTGGAACGTCAATCAACAAATATCTTGATGAACAAGCACAAAAAAAGGCTCTTTTGCATTTTAAAAACAAGTTCGTAATAATATGGGCATTTACCACATTGTTATTTCAAAAAATTTCGATACCACACATTTTACGATTCTCCACTATGGTGCTGAGGTTTTGGGCTCATGATGGACTTGATATTGAGCGTGTTCATACCCCAATTTCTGCAAATTTGCTTTACGAGTTAGAAATATGTACCAAATGATATTGCTCGGGCAGAAATGGCAGACAAAATCTGAAAGTTTTGAGATCTGTAAAAATTATAAGTTATTGGCTACATCTTGAAGATGAATAATAACAGATTTGTCAAACAGTCCTATCAAATACAATGTCTATGGATTATCAACAATATTAATTGGTGGGACAGAAGGTCAAGACAAGTATCTTTTCATGGGGTTCGGAGAGGCATGGTGGCAACAAGGTGTCGGGAATGATAAGGTATTCTTATTATTGTGAAACAAAAGAATACTGTATGATTTACAAGAATGGAGACGGGTTAGTAGAGTAAGCTTCAAGCAGATGTTTCGAATTTAAGTAAGCTCTTTAAGATAACAAGACCAAGAATTATACCTGATTGTACACAAGTCTGTTTAATATCGTAAAAGCGCTTGCTTCATTCCGTTTTGTTTCACTTCCTCTTGCTATTCAGCAAGGAAGTTATGTGGGCCCCACCACCAGTAGAGAAGGGAAGAACGAACCTGTAATTTTTGTAACATAAACGCCATTAGAGGGATGAATACCATTTCCTTACTGGTCTGCCCCTCATATCAGACCTTAGAATAATGTCATCCTTTTTATATCATAGGTTTCCCTCAATTTCACATTCAAACAATGCTCTGTAGTAGAACTAAAAACAAACTATTCAAACATTAGTAAATATATTTATGTATCAATGAAACGGCGCAATGAATCTCTTCTGTAAGAATTATTTAAATGCATTGTGTAAATCTTATCTCAAATTGGTTTAAACGAATGTTCTGATAATTATTGTAATTATAGTTACCCTCTATATTTGTTTATATATGTATTATTAATTTTATGTGATTGAAATGGACCAGTGGCCTACTCAATAAACTTGAAACTTGAAATTTGAAACTTGGAGGACTCTCTGCCAGATACACTTAGTATAAACAGTGAGCTAGAAGATAGTAGCTTTTACTCTGCCTTCTTTGAGGAGCAGAACCTGTACAGTGCCAGGATTATTATATTGTAATTCCATGTGACGCAGAGTGCTGTAATGATTCTACTATCGTCTTTGAAGCCGAAGGAACAGAAGGTGCTGGGAATCAAAAATAGGGAGATTCCAAATTGTGGGACCCAAAAAGATTTTAGAAATCGTGGTGGTGATTATCTTGTACTTTGATATATGTGGATTATATCGCGAGGGGACTTAATTTAACCTGGTCGTCTTGAACTGCTGGACAAGAAATTACCTTCAGGACAGAAGATCCCTTGGAATAATATAATACCTGAGGAATTTGTATGAACTTAGTGCGCTGTCATTTTGAAGTGAGGACATATCATCGTTGTTGAACTGCAACGCTTCTTGTAGAGATTAATGGACATTCTTGTTTAAAATTAAGTATTATACATGTCATTCTTAAAATATATTGAGTGTGATTTTATCCTGTAAAGCTTGTTTTGGACAGACCAAATTCTCTTGAAACAATAAAATCATAAAATCTGTTATATTATATAAAATTTCAGATTCATTTGTGACCACAAGGCTCGTGTATTATCTAGTGGGAAAGGTATTTCTGGGACCCTTGGCGTCCACGAGACCGTCCCATAAAACAATCAATCATTAGTTGAAGGCCAGTCAATTATGTGAAGCATGAAGTGCACCCTCTATCTAGTCCAAATCAATCATGTCCCCAGGAGGGTGGAGATTCTTGAGACTTGAAGTTCACAGGATGTCCTGGCAAACAGCACTTTACCTTTAACCTTGCACCTTTATATTAATATCTAATTAAAGGCAATCATGATATTTTAATTTCCTTTGCACAATCTATAAATGCAATCATCTGGCATTGGTCAAAAGGGACCCTTGTAACACCCTCCCCCTTAAAGAAAAGAAAGCTTGGAAGCTTTCTTTAAACTAGCAGGCTACAACCATCACTAATTGATTTCAAGTTATATTACTTTAGAATTCAAAATGCTCTAGGTTCTTTTCCTGCCAAAACTCGTACCAATCCAAAATTTGGGTTTTTTTCGTAAAATTAATACATTCACAGCTGTAGCAATGCTTACCATTGCAATTAACTCTGTACTGCGTGTAAGGGAACTTACACTTCTAAAAGATACACTACACCGTATACACAAATTTGTTTGCCAACGTTTCATGTACGTTCCAGGCGGGGGGCGGTCAAGCATCATTCATGATAGCAAATCATAAAAAATTCTCTGTAATGACACTTTACATACAAACACTAAATGAAGTGTCAAGCACTAAATAACATTCCGTCAACGTTTGTTTAAATTTCATGCATTGTGACCAAACTTAAAAGTCCAAACAAATTCATGATTATCAATTTGTTGATTTTTTTCTGATGAATTCCTTTTATGTCCATGAAAACACTCTGGATCCATTTCATGCTCTAGACAATGCATATGGTATGACAGTGTTTTTCCCAGCAATGTGGCAGTATTTCCAATCAAAATCTTGAAGGAAAATGGACCATCTCATGATTTTGTTTTTGTTTGCTCTTTTTTTTTCCTGCCCAAATAGCCTTTCGTAGGTCAAATTTACTGACATATTTGGCATACCCCACCCTGTCTATACAGTGTATATCTAGGTATTGGGTGAGAGGTCTGTTTTGGAACATTGGTTGACCCGTATCATGTCTGCCACAACCCTATGTACCATCAGGTTTTGGGACCATGAGACATGGGGAAGACCACTCCTTTGGCTGGGTAAATAATTCTGTTTCCAACATATATTCAACCTCATCTTTAAGATGTTTCCTTTTCGAGGATTGAGCCTATATAGGGATTGTGGTTTGATAGGTTGAGCACCAGCTACATCAGTATCATGGGTAGCAATAGGAGTGTAACTGCGGGTTGTGTCTGGAAAACAATGTATACATATGACTGAATCAAAGTTTTGATTTATCTTGGTGGGAAGGTGGCAGATGAGAAAAAAAAAAAACTAAGGCATCAATGTTTCCAAAACATCCAGAATTTTTTAGCTTCATTGAATAATCACACATCTCAACTTCATCTTGTACACTATCTGTACTAAAGTGCCACCATGGGATGTGAAGTCTCAAATACACTCCCAGTGGTGTCAGACTCCATGTGAGAATTGTTTACTGGTGTAGACACGCACACAGGACACAATTTGGAGTTGGCTCTCTCTCCACATACTTTTTGAGCATGTTCACATGGACATAGTTGCGTCTTTCCTTCTACGTTCCTGGCGTTTTTCACAATAAATCAGGTCCCCTCCCTTGATTTCACCCATAGGTCTGAAAAACTACGGCTGCAAGGGGTACATGGAATTGGAGAAAACAATACAAGTACCTTGTCACCGGACTAAAATATCTTGGTTGTGCATGGTTGTCATACCAAACTTTCATTCTTTGTTGCCCTGTTCTAAGTTTTGTCTAGCAATTCTGAGGTTCTTTTCAGTCTAGTTTTGAATTTGAAAAATATTCCAGCAAACCAACTTCAAGTCGACGGACCTCTCCTACAACATTTTTTCTTAAGCAAAACTTTAGTGGACCTCTCACTTTGTGTCCGAACACTAGCTCGAACGGATTGCGATCCCAATCTCTGGACTGACTCCCTGGCTGCAAAATAAAACAAGTGTATCCCTTCGTCCAATCCGTGTGCAAATTCTAGGCAATACTCATCATGTTTTCAGTGTTGTGAACGCGTTCCAAGGCTCCTTGACTTTGTGCCATGATACGCGGAAGCCAAAATTTTGCTCTATGCCTAATTCCTTGAGAACTTGCTTTTAAACACTCCCGATGTAAAATGGAACCTGATCGACGGATTGAATTGGGCCAACCCAAACAAAGGTGAAAAATTTGACAAGGGCTTTTGAATATTAGTTGAGCCGCCGAATGTTTCTTTTCTAAGGGGATCGCCTCAGGAACCGGTTGCTGCACACATTATGGTCAAAGATATTGATTCCCTGAAGGGCCTAGTTTTAGGCAGAAGAGGGCCCTCCACAATCAATATTACTTGACTAAAAGGTTCACCAAAAGCAGGTATGGGCTTCAGAGGAGCCTGCTTAATCTTTTGGTTTGGTTTACCCAAGACCTGGCAGGTATGACAGGACCCACAGTACGGGCAAACATCCTTTCTGACTGTCGGCCACCAGAAATGCTGCAAGTTTCGATCTCTAGTCTTCCGAACACCCGATGTCCTGCCAGGGGAATGTCATGACCATAGAGAAGACCTTAGACTGGTACACTTGGGTACCACAATTTGATGAAGTACCATTCAGTCTCATCAACCTTGATCGGGCGGTCTCCATTTTCTAATTAACACCCCATTTGCGGTAGAAACATACAGCCGCGGAATGTATATCATTCAAGAGTAACTGCTGTTCAGCAGTTCTCTTTTAAACTCAGGGTCTTCATTGATGTTTTATCAGCTCTTAACGTTTATACATCATGTAATACCTGATAATGATTTACTTCATGGTCATTACAAGATACCATCCTCCTCCACATTGGTGAGAAAGAAATGTATTCTTCCAATTGTACATGTACTCTTGTGGTGTCACACTCCCACCTGCCTCGGCAAGCATTTGGATTTTTCGTTTCCAAACATTGGAGTATCACCACTCTTAACAAAGTACAGGTATCCGGTGGGTCACGCTCCACACCTGCCTCGGGGCAGCATCTTGGATTTTCATCCAACATGGGAGTATCACCACTTACCTCCTCATCAGTGCTCAGTGTAGCTCCACCAGTCGATCCAATGACACTACACTCTTCAGTCACCGGCTCCCACATTGAGCCTTTAGACTCATTGCACGAATGACAGCACATGATGGAATACAATTTCATTCAAAGTCTCTGTGTCATTCAAAAAACAGGGTTTTCAAAACAATTGGCTTAGGATGGACCATCCCCAGCCAAGTCATTACCAAGGAGTAACTCTATCCTCTAAGAGGAAGTTCCGCTGGACTCCTAATTCTACTGACCCTGACACGAGACTTGACTTTAAATTAAATTGTGTAGGGGAACTTCAATACCTCCATACCGATACCTTGCATGAGCACGTTTGTGGTTTCCTTAGCACTATGTTATCAAATGCAAGGATCCCGCCAAAAATGTACTTTGCCCTGATCAAGTATCCCTCACAATTTTACTGGGACTTCCTCACCATTTTCACCCAAGGATACAGTACCAGTGCTCAACTAAAAGGCCAACAATTCCACACTGCTTCATCAGTATTACATTTGGAATTTAATCCTGGGAGGACCCTCCCCTCCCACAACTTTATCAAGTGATCTGCCAATCCTTTGTGGCACATGCCTACCTCAGTTTTCTTTTACACGGATCGGTGAACTGAGGACAATCCCACTGTCTTGTGCCCAGGCTTGCACACAAAAAAACCTTGAACTTTGGTTTGCTAGAATCGTTCCTCCAACACTGTTGCTACTTTCTGTGGTGTTTTGGTTGCCCTTAGTTGCATGTACCTGGATCATTGGATTTCCAAGTGCCTGAATGAAATTTACGTGATTTTTGGGTTATTCTTGAACTGATGATTTGAATTTTGTGCTGTTAGCTTCCATCATGCTTATGAATATCATCAGCTTTAGTGCTGCTTCTTGCCAGTTGCGACGTAATTTTATCAAGTAAGTTTGATGTCGGCCCGCACACAATTTGCTGAAATTTGCCTCAATAACACTGTTGGCGCAATTATCAAAACTGGTACCACTTTCTTAGCTTGAGCCACGATCAAAACAACTGTTCCTGTTTCTGCAAACTCTAAATGGGGTTTGTTCATTAGCTTCCTTTCAGATTGAATTTTGTCTGTAGTATTCAGGAAAAAAGGTAACCATCAGAATTTGACTTTTCTACATATTCATAGTCATTACTTTGGTCTCCAATTTCAAACTAGCAAATATTTCTTAGCTTTCACGAGGAAACCTTATGTTGAACTAAAATGTCCAGTGTTATTTTGGACACGACTGCAAATAGCAGTATTTTCAAAGTGTGAAAAACTTGGTCAACTCTCATTTTCTCAAATTCTCGGACACCATTTTTAGGTGACTGACACATCAAAAACCCACTTTTGCTTCACTGCTGGTTTGGTTAACTCTTTGATTTATTCCATTTCTTAATTTGAAGGTCTTGCCCCCTCTGCCCATTCTTTAATTTGAAGTCTTTCCTCCTTTTCATTTCTTTAATTTGAAGGTCTTGCTCCTTTTCCATCTTTTAATTTCAGTTGAGCTCCAACTCCATTTGTTCCAAGTTACTGTAGTTCAGTCACTTTCAATTCATTTGTGTGGGTTTGTGTTCTAGTTTACCTTCGTGTCAAAATTTTAGCATCAAATT
This sequence comes from Ophioderma brevispina, assembly GCA_023653785.1. Taxonomy (NCBI): domain Eukaryota; kingdom Metazoa; phylum Echinodermata; class Ophiuroidea; order Amphilepidida; family Ophiodermatidae; genus Ophioderma; species Ophioderma brevispina. The sequence goes on along the minus strand of JAMKCH010003473.1, from coordinate 5,607 downwards.
TCTTTGTTTTTACAAATGCTCATATTACCTGGTTTTTAAAGGACTGCTTCTTCTCCAGACTTAATTGACTCCAACATGTTCGCGGTAGAATTTGTAATTCTTGCCCTTCGAACGAATCAACTATTTCAAATTTACCATCTTGAAGAACCATCTGGACTGACAGCCATCTGCCACAAATTGGTACAACTACACACAAATGATGAATCAATGAAATGTAAATATAAAACCTGCAAAGTACACTCAAAACTGAAGGGCCTACTTGCTATACTTTACATAGCCGACACACACACAACACTTTGCTAATGTAATTACTACAGCAGGGGATATTATTACCATGCCAGATGATTGTACAGCTGTAATATTTTCTTACAAAAAATTTCAAGTCTCAAATAATTTGGAATTTTCGGACGCGGAGCCCTAATTTTGGTTAATCTTTGGAAGAGCCCCCATTTGTTACGATTCGGCTCGAAAAAATCATAACAAAAACGGGACAACAACAAATACACTCAATCAAAAACTATATTGCAAGATTATTTGTAGTTGTCGAATTTTGGTCAGATGACAAACGTTTTGCAAGTTTACATGAAATTACAGGTTTTTTGAATGCCTAAAGTCAATTTGATGGTTGCAAGGAATAATTAATTTAATGTCACGCTATGGATTTATGATCACTTGCGGCCCGTTCATGGTAGTTACAATCATCTTGGTGATGCAGAATCCAACATTGCCATTATCAGCTACACAGTCACTGTTTTACAGCCCCAGTGGGCTTGACCTCATGGGTTAATGGGGTTACAATGCGAGCACCAATGAAGGCCAGAATTCTGTTCATGATAAGATCGAGGGGTCTGTGCGAACTTCACCCTGACACAGGTGCCATCTGGCCCCAGAATATGAACACCAGAATTATGGAATTACAGCAACCGCTTTAGTTCAGGTTTTTCTTCGGAACTTCTACTAAGCTAGTTCACTTTGCACATCTTGCAAAATGGGCCGATCCAGGAGACGGGCTCTCCTATAGCAATCAATCAATAGACTATTTGCGCAGGCGCGGGAGGATCAAGGGGGGGGCGGAGGAGAGGGCGCGCGCCTCGGTAATTTGCAAATTCTTGCAAATAGACCTTGTGAGAGATTTGGGACCAGTTATAGCTTTCAGCCCCCCGGTATTTTGACCATTTTCAAATCCTGGATCGCCATTGTTGCGCGATCCCGAAATGCACTCTCATTCGGTGCCCTTTGCCAATACGGGAAAACTTGTACCGGGTCATGTTACAAAAAAATTTGTGTTCGTTCGCGTCGCCGCACAGGGCCTAAAATTACAATACAAGTACCTTTTCACGTGAAGTTAATCTTGTAGAAGAATATCTATGGAACAAAAATCAATCGAGGCACTGGTGTTGAAATTCACGACAAAACGTGATAGTTTCGATCGTACTGTGCCCTACTGGTCACCGACGGACATTTACACAACTATAGTGCAACGTCACAGATAGGGTAAGTTTCTGGTATTTTCTTTACGCTCTTAAACCGATGTTTTAGCCGACTTGAGGGTGGTAAAAGTTCCCGTATGGAAATGGCCACCGAACGAGATGCATTCGGGGATTGTGCAAATGGTCATTATGTGAAGTCCAGTCAATTATGTGAAGTATGAAAGTGCACCTTCTATCTAGTCCAATCAAATCATGCCCCAGAGGGTGGGAGGATTGGCTTTGCAAGTTAACAGATTTCCTGGCAACAGGCATTTAAACTTTAACCTTGCACTTTATATGATATCGTATAAATGCAATCATTATATTTTATTTCCTTGCCACAATCATATAATGCGATCCATCTGGGCTTGTCCAAAAAGGACCCTGAACAATACGGAACAAATCTATGTCCACCTCAAAGTATGAAGTAACAATGCGGGGGGCGTATGCAAGTACGATTTTGTCGCGCTCAAAGCACAAGCGCACTGCAACCGATGCGCGCGCGTCACAATTCATACTTACCAGACAAAATATAGTTAGGTGACATGAAAATGAAAAGCTTGACACCATAGGCTTACAACATTTTTGTGGGGGGTAAGTTTTGTTTTTGTTATTTTCTTTAGCTTGGTCCATTTCAGAGAAAGGAATATTCCTCTGTTCTCTGGCCAGGCAATATTGTTATAGCAAGTGCAAATATTATATCACCCCAAAAAAAACAACAAGGCGCGCGGTGACGGCGGAGGCTGGTGGCGGCTAAGCCTCATTCATTATAGCAACTCACCCAAAAATATTAAAAAAAAAATTTACAGCAATATTGAGTGCAAACAACAAAACCATTTTGGGTACTTTGATGTGGGTCGGTCATGAATGTTCCCATGACCCACATACGACCTCGTCCTTGTTCGTTATTCATACAAAAATCTTCAACTCCAATGGTTTTGGAATAAGAAAATATTCCTCGACAACATATAAAAAATTCAGAATCTTTTGTCAAGATTTCGCTTTTACGTGTTAAACCAATGGCGACGTCTGAAATTTGGATTTCTTGGCCGCCCTCCCCTACAAAAAACCTATTATTATTGACCCATTATTGTTAGCATCAGGTTTAGGAAAATCAGCATGTGTGCAATGGATATGGACAATATATACTCTGTCCAGCTCAAAGTATGATGTAACAACACAGGCATATGCAGTGGACTGACTTTCGTCGTGCGCATGGTTAAAGCACAAGCGCGCTACAACTGAAAGGCAGCACTGAGAATAAGCGTGCATCGTCACTTGTGGTTAGGCTAGATGATAGATTTTCATTACTTATTTTAGGTGGGTGACCCGATCATGGTTTAATTTTTCATTATTTCATCTCACCAAAAACATTGGATTAAAAGTTTTTAGTTAAATCTGTACTAAATTGACCCATAGGATCATGTGTGTTAATTCAGCCGGTGGACCACATTTGGAGACATTGTTTGTCATAACATCAAATGGAAACATTTCCTGAAACTTAAATTTCACTGGGGGTAATGAGAAAAATATAAACATTCTTCTGATAATAAAACCTCAATTTTGATGGAGTAAAGTGGGGGACGAGATTTTTGATCGGGTCACCCACCTTTAAGTTATAGTATTCTGACCATTACCGTGATGCCACAGTATCCTTATGGTAAGATGAAAGAGAAAACAGTCGTGTAATGGTTTTAGTAGTAGAAGTGTAAAAATGGTTGAATTGGTGTCTTGTGATGAAGCCGAGTTCAAGGCAGCTTTTCACAGCCAACTCCACACTTCGAAAAACCATCTCTCTGGAATAGCTGGGTTATCAGCATGGAAGGGTGAAAATAAACAGGTAAGTATGCAGGCCTTTTCAGCACTCTGTGATATTTCAAAGGTAAAAAGAAAAGAGATGTCTGTAATGTGGTGATGGATGTCATTTTGATACTGGAGTGTATTCCTAGCAATGTCATCTTGAAAGGGACAAATCCTTTTAACAGCTTCTGAAGTCACAGCAGGAAAGATCAAGAATGGCACTTGGGATTTTTTTGCTAGCAAACATTTTGGTACATCATGAACAGCTGTTTGACCCCCATGCAAATTGTCTCTTTTATTTTTAGAGCAATTTTAAGCAAAGCAATGGTGACACAATTTTGACAACTGATATAGGTAGGGACATGCAAGAGCTATTACTTTCCCAAAAATCAGGAAAATCCATTGCAGGAATCTTGCCATATAGGCCTGTGAAGGTCATAATTTGTATGTCATAGCACCCTCTTTATGATTTTATGAAAAACCACATTTGCCCACAATGAAATTTCATCAAATTCACAAAGAATGTAGTTAGTGGAATAAATACTCCAAATTAGTTGTCAAAAGTGTGTTGCCGTTGATATTTTTTATATTCGCATGTGTAACATGTGAATATGTTGTGCTTGTGCTGTTAAGTCGTCGTCTTCTCCTCCTTCTCCAGACGCTCATATCTCAAGAAACATAGCACCCTCGGGCCCAAACTTGGTAGGCTTATAGCCCCTGGGCCAGGGTGCAAATAAGATTTTTAAAGGGCACCCAATTTCAAGGCAATTTTCAATTGTGTAAAAGGGCATTAATGCAATTACATGTTAATAAATAGGGCCAAGAATGGCAAAACTTTAGGGCATCAAGGCAACTGGTAGGGGCACCGAAGGCAAATTGCCTTCGGTGCATTCGGTTATTTTGCGCCCTGCCCTGGGCCCCTGATGTGCCTTTTGGGTATCCCGACCCGGAGGACAAAGGTCAAGAGCTACAGGCGGCCAAATGTTGAAATTTAAGGACACCTATAACACGAGAACCACAGCAGCATCAGGGCCCAAATTGTGCAGGTTTATAGCCCTTGGTCCCCTGATGTGCCTTTTTTGGTATCTTGATCCCAGTGGTAAAAGTTCAAGGGCTATAAAGCTGGCCAAACATGTAAATTTAGGGGGCCGTCCATAACTCAAGAACCAGAGCAGCCTCAGAGCCCGAACTTAGTGGGCTTATAGCCCCTGAGCCCCTGATGTGCCTTTTTTGGTATCTCGATCCCAGAGGTCAAAGTTTAAGGGCTATAAGGGCCAAACATTAAAATGTAGAGGGTCACCCATAACTCAAGAACCTGAACAGTCTCAGAGCCCAAACTTGGTGTACTGATAACCCCTGGGCCTCTGAGATGTGACTTTTGGAAATCTTGATCCCAGAGGAAAAAGTTCAAGGGCTACAGGGGCCGAATGTTAAAATGCAAGGGGCCGCCCATAAGTCAAGAACAAAATTAACCTCGAAACCCAAACTTAATGGGCTTATAACCCCCGAGCCCCTAAGGTGCGCTTTGGGTATCTCGATCTCAGAGGTCAAAGTTCAAGAGATACAGGGGGCCAGATGCTAAAATGTAGGGGGCTGCCCATTAGTCAAGAATCAAAGCAGCCTCAGAGCCCAAACATGGTGGACTTATAGCCCTTGGACCCCTGATGCGCGTTTTGGTAATCTCGATCCCAGAGGTTAAAGTTAAATGGATACAGGGGCCAAATGTTAAAATATAGAGACCGTCCATAAGTCAAGAACCACAGGAGCTTCAGAGCTCAAACTTAGCGGGTTCATGCTTTCTGGACCCCTAATGTGTATGTAACACGGAGAATTTTTACATTCAGTTAACAATTTACTTGCAGGACAGTACAAGTAAGTAGCGTGGTTAGCGGCCGGCTGTACTCCGCATTACAATATCTCAGACTCAGAAGATATAAACAAACTAGTAGTATATCAGTTCAGCTTGCACTACGGCTTTATTCTTCCGATATAAGATTGCTTGCTTCAGCATATGAAATAATATAAAGACGATGCCAAATAATAATTAATGAAGAGAGAGAACCCAAAGAGAGGTGTTCCCAAACCAAGAACGGGGTAGCAAGTGAGACCAACGTGAAGGATCACAAAACATGAAAACTCCCAAAACAATAAAAGGTTGCCAGTCCAAAATTACGTAACAGGCACTATTTTATCATCGGTCAATCCCCTCAGGGTTGCCAGACCAAAATTAATAAATCAATTTCCATTTTACAGTTCAGAAATCCTCTCACATGTATGTTGGGTATCTCAACCCCAGGGATCTAAGGTCCGCATGCTCCATGGCACATGCGAATATACC
>JAMKCH010003472.1:0-80040 GCA_023653785.1 Ophioderma brevispina | reverse complement strand
TTCACTAGAGTGTCAAAAGCTTAGCCTTCCAATTTGGATGCCTCTAGGGAAAGATTATTTTCTACTCAAATGAAGATCCTGATACAATAAGTCGATGTACTACTGTGCACTGTTCTTGAAAAACTTTCACACAGCCCAGGAGTTGTTGATCTTCTTCTTGCGTATGAGGCAACAGCTAAATATGTTGTAGACGGTGGAGCCAGCACACTGTTGATTGGTTGGGCTTTGAGAAGTATATGTCCACCGGTGGACGAAAAGTAGGGCACTCATTGAGAATGTGATCCGCAGTATGTGATGGAGAACCACATTGGCAGGTTGGAGATGGTCGCAGCCCTCATCAGTGCATATTGCTGTTGAAGCGACCGACTCCTGTGCGAATCCGGTTTAAGGTGACCCATTCCTTGCGTGGAAGATTGCTACCAGGTGGTAGTTCTGTCATAGGTGTAAGAGTGAGTTGGTCTGGTCTTGGAGTATCTAGCCAGGCAGTATTCCATGTCTGTAAGATGTTGAATGGGGAGCTGGAGAGTTTAGCAGCGGGTCGATAGAAAGATCGACGAGAGCACAGTCTCTGTCTGCCGAGCTGGTGTGATTCTTTGACAGTGTTATGTAGCGGTGTTGACAAATGATGTCGATAAGCTGTACTTTGTTTTTACATTATTAAGAATGACTTGCTGCGGTGGAAGAGGGCAACTCAGGCTAAGCTGGTGCTGTCTACTGACCTGCTTTCCAGCGTGACCGCTCCTTGTTGCACCCTTGATACTAAACTCAAAGTAGCGATCAAAGACATCTGCTTTGCTATTTTTTTTTTATGTACATGAGAACCCCAACACAGTCTTGTACTTTTCCATGTACTGGCTAGGGTGCATCAGAAGCCCCTCATGTCAATAAATTTTCTTGTACCTAGTCTTAAAGTTTGCCACCACCAAATTAAAATTCATTTGGAAGTAGGCAAGGGGGGGCCACCGTGAGCTTAAAGTTTTGTACACAAAGTCAATAGGATGTTTTGTTGTTTTTTGACAAAACACCAAAAAGATGTGATCGTCATGTGTGATTTGATCATAAATAACCGAGCTTCTTTTGTAAAGTCTTTGTGTTAAGCAGCCTGGGCTTCCATGAAGTCATAAATAATGATAACATTGAACACATTGACCATTAAAATCTAATTAAAGACACTAAACCCATAATCTTATGTACTTCTGAAGCTGAGATTATAGCTAAGCAAATGTTGTGGCAGCCGATTTGTTGGCCATTTTGGCAGCCATCTTGGATTTCGGTATTATGGAAGGCTTTAAAGTATTTAAAAGAAGTACAAATTGAATTCTTTGACACCAAAAACCTATACAAAGACATTAGAATCATCATTGTATTAGCTATTGAAGCTGAGATATTGCTAATTATATGTGGTTGCGGCCATCTTGGATTTTGGTATAGGGAAGACTTAAGTGTTAAAAAGAAGTACAAATTTTGAATTCATTGACACCAAAAACCCATACAAAGACACGAGAATCATCCTTATAGCTGCTTTAGAAGCTGAGTTATTGCTAATTTTATGTGGTGGCGGCCATCTTGGCGGCCATCTTGGATATTTCAAAATGCTCAAGGGTGCAATTTTGGCACCCCTCAGTTTCTCAATCAGTAGGTCTTCAGGATGCCGAAACAGCCAAAAAATTGTGCGGACGCTACTTTTGGGTTCAGGTAAAAAATTGGGTTTTGGCCCCAGACTAATGATTGCTATTATGTCCGGATAGGCTAAAGCAGTGATATGGTATGGTGGAAACGACGAGGCGGGCAAAATGGCGAATTCAAAAGTTGAACTAGAAAACGTGTCTGTAGTCTATTATCACAATTTCAGAGACAAATTGAAGAGTAAAACGTTTAAACGTTATTGGCGATATATCCAGCACAGGATAAGGCGTAAATAGGAGGTAATTTCATCCAACGTGGTCAAGAAACTGATTGATTTGGCAGCTCTCCGCAGCACATTAGAAGCACGTCCTCACTGTGTGATGATCATATGTAAATTGAGCGATATTGCTCGCCAATTCACTGATTTGAAATACGTTTGTATAACTTGTTATTAAATTTCGCACGAAAAGGAAAGCTTGTTTCACTAAATCGAATGAACAAAGTTTGAAATTGGCTATGAAAACCTATATTTACCCTGTAGACTAATGGTTAAACTGAACTGAATTGAACCGATCTGAACCTGATAGGCCTGTTTCTTTACACGCCTCCTGCACCCGGCTCCTGCACACTAGTTTCTGCTTGGACCTTCACAATATATTATGCTATCAGCAGAGATCGCGAAGTCTTCAACCTCGCTACACAGAGTTTGGCTACTTGTTTGGTTCACAAAGTCGTCATTTTATATTTTTTACCCAGCAAGATGATGTTTCTATTAAAGAATATGCTGAAAAGTGGATTGTCTCATTTGTTTAAATATCTGAATTTTTGAAATGGGGTGATTGCGATGATGGTAAGTGGTATCTTCTATTTATTACGCATTGTCTCTTTCTCTGTCTGTCTCGCTCTCTCTCCATATTCCTGTAATCTCTTTCCGTCTCTCTGCCCCTCTCTCTCTGTCTTTCTCTGTCTGTCTGTATCTCTCTTGATAGGTAGATATATAGATAGAATGAATCCAGAGTCGGCAAAGCAAGGGTCCGTGAAGAGTCCAAACGCTGTTTGTTAATTGGAAACAGTTATCCATGCAGAACTCTTTATTGAAGTAGGATTATTGTCGACCAGTGTACACAATTCTGAGCTGCAATACATGTGTAAAGATTTTTGCGAACAAGTGCAACGTGTTGTTTGATAAACACGCAATTTTAACTCTGTTTTGTACCCTGGATCCTGGATCCCCCCATTGGATGCCACGTTCAGAAATACCCTTTAAACCTTAAATAAATGAGCCTAGTTCACAAATGATCTTAATTTTAATAACACAATTTATGTTATTTTTGTTGATAGGCTTGATTGGTTCCGTCAAACCGCAAGTCAAACAAAAACTTGTTATTTTCTTTTTAGCCATGCAACTAACATCGAATGCATGCTATGAAAAAAAGTTGTAAATGGATTTGGTCAAGGTTATGTTTTGGTTGGATTTTGCGTTTTTACCAACATTTTTAAATTACTAAAAATAAGAGTTAGCTGATGATATATGTCTATACTAGCACTCTGAAATCAGCGATAGCTAATATATATTAAATGTAAAATTGTCATTTTTAAAACAAATTAAATGGTAAAGTTTTTGGAAACAAAGTCGGATTAAAAATCTGTCGTAAATAATACTATAGGGTGGAAATAGACAGCTCTGATTTTCTCAGTTTACCAATTTACATCATTTTCATCCAAAAATTCATCAAAATTCAGTTACAAGAACACCCCATAAAAAGTGATCCCATTTTTGGTCACTATTTTGACATACTTTCAGAAGGAAAAGTTCCGTTTTCTGGTAATATTACTAAACTATGGGTAGTCTTATATAACCGGTGAAGAAATCATTTTTTTTTAATGCAAGAATAAGTCTGCTGGCTTATTTTAACAAAATGGCGAAATTTGACTTTGTCCACGGATGCAAGGGTTAACACTCACTCGAATCATTAGCAAAGGATTGTTTTAATAAAGAGAATGCTCGATAAATTGATGCAACAGGGTCTAAGCTGGACTACGGTGGATCGCTTGACCTTGACCAATTTCAGGGGTGGGGAGTTACTTTTTTGGTTGTGTTTATTATGATAGGTCCTATAGCAATTGTCAATATACCCACCCCGTGGACAAAACTAAACGTCTGTCATTTTGTTAAAATAAGATTTTTCACCAGTCACATATAACTACCTACTACGTGAATAAACAAGTATTTAAAAAAACTGTGTCGGGTCGCCAGGCATAATTTTACAAGAAATAAGAACAACATTAAAAAGCATGTAAGAGGAGTAGATGGTTTCTAGTTTGAAATTGCACGTTAATTACAGAAACATGTATAAAAAAGAAATATTAACTGATTAAGTAGATGTTTGATACAGGAGTATAAGATTGCATTAGACCAATCACCTTGTATACACAACTTGATCTCCCGTTGACCCTTTGACCTTGTATGGGGACCTTTGAACTCACATAGTTGTAAGGCTTTAATTTAACGTAGGTACACCCTTCTATCATTTCAAATAAAGAAAAGAGAAAAAAGGCCCCAATTGGGCGCAAAATTGTTTAGAGGAATCCCCAAGTTATAAGCTTGAATTATAAGAGGTTACACTCTCCTGGTCATTTCAAATAAAGATGTTACCTACATTTTCGTCTTAAATAATATCCCTTCCAATTTTTGCCTTTCACCCCCTTTGGGTCATATTACCTCTTGCTCACCGTAGTTTAAACTCTACGTGGCCTGATCATTTTCTTCGTATAACTCTCCTATTCGTTACTCACCCTTATCTATCCCTGCAACGTTTTAACCCCAACTCCACATTTCCCAGCCAGTCGTGGCAGAGACTACCCAAAATTCAAAGGAATATGCTTTTTAAGGCCATTTAAAACATTGCAATGAGTTAGTCTTTGACGGAAAATTGCATCGCATACACACCCAACACTATTAAAACTCCAAATTATAGTCGTAACGTAGATCATTTCATAAAAGAAACATTTAATTGAAATGACCTTCAGATATAGAAATAGACTTCGCAATTTTGAGAGCAGGTGAGTGGTTTCTATAGTCGGGTCGCTAAGGCAAAGCCCACAAAAATGTGCAAGGATTTCAGGTGAGCTTGACCTTGACCAGCCGTACGCTGGTCTACTCCGTAGAACTTTATCTCCGTGTTCACAAAAGTAAAAAACCAGGCATTTACTACTCTAGTTCGTCCTAAACTTGAATACGCCAGCGAGGTCTGGAATCCTAATACCATCACTGCTATCAACCGCCTAGAAAAACAAATACAGAGAAATGCAGCTAGATTGTATTAGAAATTATTCAAAACAAGCCCATATGTTACACCACTTCTGCAAGATTTAAATTGGGATCCTTTACATAAACGTCGCTTTGATCCAGCAAGCTACAATGATTTACAGAATTCATTATGAATTGGTTCCACATTTCGCTACCAACTTGTATCCAAAGAGCGACTCGCATTTCGTCCCGGTGCTGCGTGCAAAAAATAATAAAGGGATCACCCCGTTATACTTAATATTGATCATTATAACTTTGGACAGAAACCCACTATCCTATGGGTTTTTGCAAAACTAGGGGTTTTGAATATGCAAAACCCTAGTTTTGCACAAACAAAAAACCATAGGTTTGCATACGTAAAACGGGGGTTATGGAAAACTCCTAGTTTGGGCATATGCAAAATACGGGGATTACGGGCGCTATTCAAGACCCGGGGTTTTTCATAGAACTGTCGTGCAGTTAATGTTGAAGGCGAAATTCTTTGCTGTCTCGTTCAAAGACAGCGCACAAATAGTTATAGTCCGGCAGAACCGTGGCGGAACATGGCAATTGGGTATTAGTTAATTATGATTGATTGTGTAGCTGAAAGTGTCCTCTGAAATCTGCCGGGGGCACAAGGTGCACCTTGAGCATTTTGAGATATTCAAGATTGGGTCCAAGATGGGCCGCCAATACCCCATTTTCAGCTATAATTCCGTTCAGAATTAACCTAAGAGGAAGAGGATGATTTTGGTATCCAATCATAGGTTTTTTTGAGTCAAAGGAATCATTTAAGACCAATTACATGACCATTGGCAGCTTACATCAGGTATATCTAAGATGGCTGACAAAAAGGTCCCAAATTTTGCCGACAAGTTGAGCGATATAAGGGTACTTAATAACTAATTATGGGATTGTAGTATAATCAACCGATTTTGGAGGCCAGCAATGAAATCATTATTAAATTTAATACATGACCATTGAAACTTATATCATGGTCAATCCAAGAGGGCTGCCAAGAAGGTAGCCATTATCGGCCGCAAAATCATGTTTGGACAATAGGGTACTAATTACTTATGTGGTGTCGAGGTGTAGTCACTATTTTAAAGGTGGTCATGGGATCCCTTAAAATCAATTTGAAAACATTGAGAGCTTCATCATCGTTAATCAATGGGCTGCCAATAAGGCTTACCAATATTTTCCTGCCTTTTTTATCGTGTTTACGATGCTTCATATTTCAAAGAGGGCACTAGAGGTGTTTTTCATCTGTTGGGGGGTCATGCAATCCAATGAAACAATTTGTAAGGTGGTTAATTGATTTTTTTTTCATTGATGTGAACGGCTCTGTTTTGAGGGTTGCGTTTTTGCAGGTTAGTGATTAGTTTGTGGGTTTTAATAAAATTAAAACATTGTAGGCCCTAGCATATCCTGTAATGTTGGGATATTGAGGCATACATAACTTATCATTTACAACGAAATGAAATTTATTAATCTTTCCATGGAGATTGCCAGCACACACTTCGACCCCCGCTTGCCATCTTCCTACCATGATCCCTGGACACCTGCAGGGGAAAAGATTGAATGAATATTCTTCATTGTCTACTTGGAAACTAAGTAGTTAAATTTAAGTTTAAGTTTTTTAAGGTTTTTTATTATTTTCATGTTTAAAAAGGTAGAAAATTGGACCAGACAGAATTATAATTCAATAATAATAATTGAACAAGCAACCAGGGATTTTGCAAGGTAACAACTAATGAGAGGGCTGGGTTTGGGAGCCAGTCGATAAATGAGCTTCCAAGGTATACTCCGTGCGTTTCAACTGTTTTGATTGTCGATTCTCTACTGTTCATCTTGATGGGCTGGATCCGACTCTGGTTGGATCCTAACTGTCGGGGTTGTATGGGGATCCTTGGTTTGTTGTATAAAAACTACATTTAAATTATTTGTCGGGCAGTTGAGATTTGTGTAACAGAGAAACATGTTAGAGGAAGATGTATAATTAAAAGGAGGACAGAAAAAGGATCTTTGTTTTTAGAAGGAATATTTAAAGAAGCAAGATAGGAAACCATTGCCCCAAGAAGATTAAATGCAGCAGAAAAAGAATTTAGATGACATTGAAGAATAATAAATTATTCATAGTGATTTATTAAAAGTCATTTTTTTCTATGTAATGTTAGGCTGCAGTACCAAAAATAATTTCAAGCCGGCATTCCAAGTGCTCCGAGCTCTTTCGCCTCGCTCCTACCAACTCTGGTGGTACTCATACTAAAAACTTCACAGTAGCACTCCAACCCTGTCCAAGTGTCCCGAACTCCTCTGCCTAGCTATTACCAACTCAGAGTGGCAAGCCTGAACCGAGCGATTCTAACCAGTGGCCTAATACCCAAGCCTAAAACGCTTTCGAGCTCCTCCGCCTTTCATGCCAACTCGGGTGGCACTCCTCTACTCTAGAATTCACCACAGGTGTTCCGACCCTGTCCAAAGTGCTCTGAGCTCCTCTGCCTTATTCCTACAACTCCGGTGCACTCCTCATGTCCCACCACTTCAACAACTGCATTAGAACCATGTCTCCAAGCCCCAAATCTCACTACTACCGACTCTGAATGGCACTCCTCCTACACCGAGCTTCGACACCAGCGCTCCTCCTGTCAAGCCAAGCGCTCGGAGCTCCTCCGCTTCGCTCCTCCTAAAAAACCAGAAGTGGTGCATCAATCCGCTCCAGATTTCCCACCAGCACTCCAACCCCGTCCAAGCGTTTGAAGCTCCTCTACCAAGGTTTCTACCAAACCCGAGTGGCGCATTCTCCTTGTTTCCATGCTTCAACCAGCACCCCCACCCCTCTGTCCAAGGGCTCCAAGCTCTGCGTGAAATCTCCTGCAAACAACTTCGCACCCTGCGCTACTGCCAAGCTTATGCACCCCGAGTTCTTCCGACTCGCTCATTACCAAGATGAGTGGCCCGCCTCTGTTCAAGACTTCACACCGTAACTCCAATCCCATCCAAGTGCTTCAAGCTCCACCTTGCGCTACCATGGCGCGTGGAACCAATTCACTCGGCACATGTGCCCCTCAGCAGCACCTTCACATATACTTACCAGAGGAGAGCAACCCACGCCTGAACCGCATCGAGTACAGCTCAGAGTCATCACTGTCTCCCGTAGCACGATTTACCCACCCGTTGAGACTGCGCTTATTCTACAACCCGAATTGGGACGCTAAGGATTCTTCGGGACCATGGGAGGTAACTAGGACAGGCCAGGAGTGTGATGCAAGGAAACCGTGCTGCTGATCTAGTTGTAGTAAATCGCCCTTTCCTTTCTCCCTGGTTCTCTCTCCCACTGGCTCATAATATCCAGGAGGCAATGGGTTTGGGGGTCTGTATAAAATTTTTATAGGCAGGTTTTGATAGTGAAGTGTATCGGTTGAGCATGGCTACATAGGCGCATAGCCTATGTAGCCATGGCGCGTATGTTCAAGGGGTCTTATGTTTTGATAGAGGAGATACTTTTGCAGGGGAAGTTTCTGGAGTTTTGGAGTTTGAGTTATTGCACAGGTAATTTAACAGAAGATGATTGATGTGAACTGTTAATAGCAGGGACGATGAAAAAAAAACAGTGGCAACGGACGTGGGCTGGGGCCTAACGTTGGTAATTTAGCACAACTTACCAAATGTATGATTATTACACTGCGTAGGCGATTATTGCATGGCTTTAGCATAATTTACAATGAGTGGTGTTACACGACTATGGTGTTATTGAACTAATGAAAGCGTGGTGTTATTGTCATGTAGTATAGACAATTTAGAATTTTGGGACGACGTCGTTGCATATAGCCTTGGACTTAGACTAAGATCAACTGAGATCACTGCATATCTCCTACAGTAGAACAGTCGAAAAAATAACAAATTATTTTCTTAAAATACGGTTTTTACAAGCCCCATTTTTGAATTTTGTACTAGATCATTTTATAAATTAAAAAAAAACACTCAGTCAAAGAGAGAAGGGAGAAGAAATGCAAAGGTGTTTTCATGGCAAAAAAAAAAGCAATGTTGTTCATGCCGTTGCGAGGGAGTCCACATGGTTATGCAAAATTTTGCACACATCAAAAAATTCATTGATTCTTCAAGATCGTAAATGCGGAACTACTACTTTGCACAGAAAAGAGGTAGTTTATAATACTACCTATCATATCAACCTAAGAAATTACTGATATTTGTTGAGGTTTGGGGTGGTGGAAACTCGTCTACCTTTGCCTATAGGGCCCCTAAGATTTTCGGATGTTTTGACATGGACATATTGAAAAATAAAGAAGCAAAAAAAATTCTAAACATATATAGCATCTTTAAACATGTACATTCAATTACAAAACCAAATTAAAAGCACAGCCGAAATTCATCACCTGAAATGTTATTGCCTGCAAGGTAAGTTTTATGGCCTCCAATCACACATTTTGATTCAAATGGTAACAAATCACCTTCCATGAGAGACCAGGACGCTTACAGGAAGAACCCCGATTACCAAATCATTTAACAGTTGCTATATTGGATTAGAAAATGGATCGAGTTAGAAGCATGCGGTCCCATGCAAGGCTTTGCGTTGAGATAACAGTCACGGGTGATGGTGTCACGATGCATAATAAGCTTAAAGTGTCTATTCGCACCGTGACGTTGCGAATAAGCAATGTTTCCGGTAATTCGCACTGTAGCGGTGTGAATAAGACACCTTTTCTTTGTAATTCGCACCGTAACGGTGTGAATAAGAACACTTTTCTTGTAATTCGCCACCGTGGTGTGGCGAATAAGAATTTTTTTCTTGTAATTCGCACCATAGGGATAAAAATAACGAATTTTGCCCGTTGTTCACACCGTCACCGCGGCAGTTACAGTTAGGAGTCCCTATATAGCCTATATCAGCTTTATAATTGATACATGTATATATATATTCAAAAACTTCTCCGCATGTGTGTGGTGTTGGGGGGGGTATTTTTTCTTTCTCGTTGTTCTTTTCGTTTTTGTTGTTGATAATTGGGGATGCTTTTACTCTCCAAAGAACTTTCTTTTTTTGTATTTTTCATCTATTTTCATTTTCAATTCCATTTTTATAATTGGTTATTTTTATATTTATTATTGCTTATAATGATGTATTTTTCATTTTTGTTTTATCTTCATATGTTTTATTGCTTTTTTATTTTTATTCATTTTTATTTTAATATTTTGTTTTTTATTGCTGTATTTTCATTTACTTGTTATTTTTATTATTGAATTTGTATTAGTTTTTGTTTCATTCACTTTGATATATTTGTTGAATTGGCTTATATTTAATTTTGTTTTTATTTATCCTTGTACTTCTTTTTATTACTTTGATATTTTTATGTAAGCCTAATTTTTAATTGCGGTTAATTTGTAAAAAAAAATTGATTGAAAATTAGTTTTTACTTAATTATTTTAAATTTTAAATGTGTCTATCTAATACAGCATTGTTCATTTTCATATTTCAATGAAAAGACCGTACCTGGCAGAGCTCGACAGGAAAAGGTCAGGGGATGGATCTGTGCACACAAGAGCAGAGTGCCCGGTGCCCATCCTCTTGTCAAAGAAGCGATTGCCAGACTACCACCATGTACAGTGCGCCATTTATAATTGGCTGCCAATTTTCAATTTGTGAAAATGTGATATATCCTAGTGACAGCGGAATATGTAAAGAGCTTTGAGAATTGTGTAACGCGCTATAAAATACTACATGTCTTAAAAAAAAAAAAAAAAGGCGAGGACACATTGGCCCCACCGGGCTTCGAACCCGCAACCTTCAGATCATGAGTCAGCCGTCACATCCACTGGACCAACATGTGCTCTCTTGATAGAGAAGGCTTATCAGTGATGTAAAGTTTCAAATTCATGCGTCGTGAAATGGTACACGACTATTACTGTGTCAGGGCGATCACTTAAGGAAGCAAGTAATTTACTAATTAATTAATTAACATTAATGGATCTTAGAGTGTATCATGAGTGGTCATCATTCAGGGCCGGTATGTGCATTTTGAGCCCCACAAGTGTTTACTTTCTATTGATTTTAAAATTATGGAGACCCATTTTCACGCGTGTTGTGTTAAGCCGGCTCCCCCCCCCCCGTATCCCCCGTTACCTAGCTTGAGGTTTCGACGTTAACTATTACATAATAACTAATCCAATAGCTGGAAAATGGTTTTATCTGAAAGAAACGGCTTCTAGGCAATAAAGAGACATCAAATTCTTTGAACAGAGTCAAATATTTTAAGAATTAAATGGATTAAACTGAAAAAAAAGTGGAGTGCATTTTAAACAGATCCCCCCTGTTTTAGTGTACCCACTCCAGTTCCTGACATACGACCATATGTCACATCCAACCTTTTACAAACATTGATATCAACTATCTATTTTTAATAACGCCCCTATGACG
The DNA here is from genome assembly GCA_023653785.1 of Ophioderma brevispina. Taxonomy (NCBI): domain Eukaryota; kingdom Metazoa; phylum Echinodermata; class Ophiuroidea; order Amphilepidida; family Ophiodermatidae; genus Ophioderma; species Ophioderma brevispina. The sequence goes on along the minus strand of JAMKCH010003472.1, from coordinate 68,692 downwards.
TCACTGCATTGTTTTGTCGCTCCATTCTTTTTGCACCACAATGATGAGATTTAGAACATACCTCCATTCGTAAAGGTACGAATGAAGTTTTTATTAAAGTCTCCAGTCGTACAGTACGAATGGAGTGTTATTGTTGTAACTCTACATTCGTAACAAAACATGAACAACAAAACAATGGCATGGCTTTAGTGTGCTTTAATATGAAATCAAATTTACTTAAAAGTATACGAAAATTATGACTTAATTATTAAGGTGTTGGCATCATGATTTTCAAATCGACGAAGAATGTCTTTAAAATTTTATATATATTACATGTTATATTGTGCTGATAAAAATCGGAAATAAAAATATGGCTTAACCGTATTCGTTTTTTGAGAAAAAAGACTTTCAAAAAGAAAACTTTTATGCTCCAAAATTTTACATTATTACCATGCAACCTATGGGAAAATGTGATGCAACCGATACTAAAGTGCTCTAAAAAGATCACAGAGGGGCCGATCGTTTTTCTGATTTTCAATATGTTTAGGTCTAAGTTATATAAAAAAACTTGAAAATACCGAAATAAAAAAAATGTTGTCACCGTATTTTTCCTGCAAATTGTCGAAAATGGACATTTTTAAAGGGACAAATTTCCGTCTTCACTTGAGACGCTGCGTCTCGGTATTTTACTCATATCTTCACGCAGCAAAAAAAAAATAGTGCGTGAAAGGAGACGCGTAATTAATCATGCGCGTTCTTAGACCAGTCCTAGCAACATCAGAGTTCTACTCGATTTGTACGAACGCTTCTACAAATTCGCGATAACGTATAGTGGAAATCGCTCAGAATTTTTTGCGACGCTAAAATCGCAAACGAATCACGTTTGCTCATCTCCGAATCATTAAGGTATTTGCGTCGCAAGAACTTAACCAGCTTACTGCGCATTCTTATTTCAAATTTACCTTGGCGTCTTGCTTGAATCTGCGTATGGCGCCCACGCAGATTTCGCGGAGAACTCGTTTGTTCGCGCGTATACAACTGCGATTTTGTTGTGACACGCAAAACAGAGTTGACCATGCCCTTTCTCTTCCCATAATAAAATTTTGTTGAGCGAAAAAAATTCTTTAAAAGACAAATCGCTTAATGTCAGAAATTAACAGGACTGAACATTCTCTAACTTCAAACAAACGAAGAATTCGTTGAAGCCCGACGCATCGTAGAAATATCAGAGATAGGCCAAATATTAATTAGATCTTTGGCGGCAGTGAAACAATATACAGTCCTAAACCCACTCACATAACACAATGGGTGCTTTTTCTTAACATACCTTCAAGGTTCTAGAGTTTAAGATTCTACAAAGAACCATTTTCTTGGCCACAGAACCTTTTCTGGTTCTACAAAGAACCCGCCGCGGGGAAGCCCCCCAGGCCATGAGCTTCCATGCGTTCGTGCCTTTTCTGACTGTTTTCCGACATTTTAAGTAGAACCCTCAGCACCCTATTGATCTGCTCCTTTTCTTTAACCCATGGCATAAATTCTACCTAAATTTTATCTGAAAATTGGAACTCGTTTGACCCTTTTTGTTTTTTGTTTTTGTTGTAATTTACTCAAAAGGACTGAAGTATGTCATATACGTTTGCTATATACTAGGAGACGCTTACAAAACACAAAACAAAACCAATTCTCAGTTCATCAAGCCTTCCACAGCCTCACCGCCCTGTGCGGCAGACCGTTACCATTTTCCCCCGGGAGATTTATTGACATAATAACAACCATAGAACTATAAATGATAATAAATCATAAAAATAAATAAAATTGATGAATGCATAATTAGATTTACAAATTCCCCTATACATGGAACCAACTCAACAATTATACAACAATAAAAAACTTAGTGTGAAACAAACATGAAAACTGCCCCCCCCCCCGCATGCATTTCAAGCTATCGCCCATTTTACAGAATGGTAAAGCCCTTATAGGCCTACTGTTTCTTGACATGTCATTTTGGTCAGTGCTACAACTGATTTAAAGAAAATATTATACTCTCTGAACGAACCCATAACAGTAAACGGATTTCTAATTTTGTTATGGCCACAATATAAGCGTCTGGCCGTAAGCGAAAACTAGCGTTAGATCGCGTCTTTATCAACGCGATGGTACGCACCAAATGGTGCCTATGCGGCTCGGGATTTGACAAACCCCGGTGCCAAAATATACGTATTTTTTGACATATTATGCCATTTATCGGAAAGTATTCCCGTCACCCCCAATTTTTATTACATTTTTCGAAGAAAGATCCTTATCAAAATCCCTGGACATAAGTGAAAATTAAAAAAAAATTTCTATCGATCGTTTTGTTTCACTATAAGGCAATAATGTGGGTGGTCAAATTTTAATTTTCTCATAGACTACTACGGTAGTAACTTGGGCGAAAATGACCTTTTTTTAAAACCATTCATAGCTCAAAATTGAGTACCGTACCCCCCATTTTTTTTCAAGATTGTTACTACACATTTTAAGTAACATATATGTTTAATTTTAAGCGAATTTCATCGATAGGATCTCTGACGACGCAAACACCTTAAAGTCCTTAGTTAGTCCTTAAATTCCTTAGAAACCAAATCATAATGCCAATTCCCATTATTGGTTAACTATTGAAATACACTCATAATAAAATCTCCATTAGACCTATACATAACTTCGTCAAATTAACATAAAAAGGGCGTGTGTCAAATGCATTTACAAAATTGAACATTGGGCGTATGAGCCAGTAGTGGGATACTTTTTTTCATTTTGGTTTTGATTGTTGTTGTTTTTCCTTTCTGGCTTTTTATTTTTTGTATTTATATTTGTTGTCGTTTTTATTACTTTAATCCTCGCGCATGTTTAAATTGTTCATTTCACACTTTGCGTATTTATATTTTGTCGAAATACGTTCTTACGTTAACATCAATACTAAGTCAAATTTTATGTTCATAGTCAATCTTTTTGTAATCTTTCATTTTTTTGGGTTTGTGTACCTGTTTTAATGTTTGTTTACTGGTATTTGATTTTTGTTTTAAATTAGGCCTAAAGACTGCTCAACCACAATTCACCTTGTGAGTTTCGACTTTGGTTTTATTGTTTACGTTTATAGACATTTTACTTGCATCTTGAAGGTCTCTTTTAATTGTAGAGTAAAACGATGTTAAAATCAGGAGTGGAATCATACTCTGTCAGTGCAAGTATTCAGATATAAACATTGGGGAAAACTACACTGTAAATCAAACTGTTTATGGATTCGTTTACACCACGTTTTAAACACACGTTTTTTGTTAATTCAGTTACACCACAACCTAGTAATAGGAAAGTTTAATCTAAAACCGTGGTATATATTTAGGGAGCGGTTTCCATTCAATATTTATGCTGGGGATGGCAATGGAGGATTTCTTTTGTTTTCGGCAAATAAAATCGCGTTTTCCCTTCGCTTTTCCCGTTTACAAAATTCACATTTTCCTTGATATTATGTGATTGTTTTACACCATATAAAAGGCCAATGCTCCTCCTCTCTCCTTGATGAATATTTCATACTCCCCTCTTGCTTACAATTTTTTTTTCCGTATTCTCCCCAATCCTCCATTCATCCCTCCTAGCGTAAATGACATCTCCCTTACTTTTAAATCGTTCTTTGAAATTAAGACATATCACCTTTTTTATAAGGCAACAATTCGATCTTATTTCTAACCATTCGGCCTAAATGTTCCCCTCCATATCCTTCAGTTTGTGACTTGTTTAAAACATTTTGAAGTGTTTTTTAAGTAGTGTAATAAAAAAAATGATTTTACAGCGTGGAATAGTAGGGGACAGTTTCGGCTTGAGCAATGATTTACTGATGGCAACTCGCCAAATTAATCTCACACCAAGTTTTTATGAAATTGATAGAACCTACCTTTCTAACATTCGGGGGTCCTCCGTTTATGTGTTTACGGTATTTCCATTTGCTTCCTCGCTCGTTCAATCAACACTTAATACGTTAAATAAATCCCAGACTCTCGTGATTTGGTTGCGTCGATTCTCGATGCAGTGTTTTAGCTCCATAGCTTTAAACAGATTCCAAACATGGCGTAGAAGCGGACGTAGAATTGGAGAAATGTTTCTCCTTTTTGATCCCATTTCATCAGGCACATCAATGTTCCATATCCTATTCTGAGTTTTCAACTGGCAAAGTTCATGAGTTGTTAAAACTTGTAATAAAATCACAACGCGTTGAGGCCAGGAGAAGTAAAATATTCCATTATATAATTCCGTTTCGTCAAATCAATGTAAATCCTATCAAATTTTTTGGATTCTCTGTTTTCCCGGCAAGTTTGTATTCATGGTGGTTTAACTTGTAACCAAAATATAGTTGCCCACGAAACAATTGTAAATGTACGTGTAATTCAGAGGCTCTTATTTCCCCCACTGGACAGCGTAAGTTATTAAAATTAAGGCCCTTGACACTCTTTCTTATGTATTCATATCCATTGGTTTGTGTTTATTACTACATTCGTAAAAGAAATTAACAGTTTCTTTTTTCAATCGTAAAAATCTTTCTTTTGTTTGGGTCTTATTGTATTTCAAACATTCCGTAAAAAAAACAAAAGTTTTAGTACTCGACAAGCTTGAAGCCTCACAACAATGGGTAACACCCGAGGTGTGCGTTAAGTAAGATATGGCCTGTCATTTTTCCACGACATTCGTGGAAAATAAACACGCTTCGGCTAAGCCTCAGTCGTATTTTATTTCCACGAATTCGTAAAACTCGGCCTTATCTTTTTACTCCTTGCCACTGGCATTATTTGTCCCTATTCCCTATACCACAGCTTTAACCATTGATTATCAGAAGTCATACATTGATTAATTTTCAGTGTGAAGTAAACTAATAGTAGTCAATTCCCATTTTTGGTCCAAAATCCACTTGAATTTGCATATATCTGTGAAATAACAACCAAATTTATTCAAATTTGTCCTAAATGAAGCCTGTGGTATACTTTCTGTTGCACCCAATGTCCATTTTCATTATATGTACAAGGCTGTACATTATTCATTTTTCAACAAAATTACCCAAAATTAACAAGTAACTTGAATTTTATTTGAGAGGGGTGAACAATTAAGCTAGCCAGAGGTATTTTTATGAAAACCTGTACCCGCCTTGGCAAGAAAGAAACGAGTAGTAACAACTTTTAACTCACTTTGAAAAATTAACCCTCAGTTGACAAAAGTGGCGCCTAATTGTGAAATGGGCCTTAGTTCTCTCTCTAGGTGACAAGATGAATATTTATTAATCTGTCCCCAGAGATGACCATGAGATGGCAAGCGCTCGTAAGTATGCTGTCATCTCCAGGGATAGATTAATATTCAATACCATATGCCTTAAATATCCCAACATTACAGGATATGTCACGTGTGTAAATTTTATGGGAACAGCCCAAGACTAATCACAAGTTGTTTAATAGGACTGCCTGATCCCCAAACAGATGAAAAACACCTCTAGTGCCACTCTTTGAAATAGGAAGCATCGTATAGCTCAAAACATGATTAGGCGGCCATATTGGTTGCCTTATATGCTGCCATCTTGGATTAACCATGATGTAAGTTCTCAATGGTTTCATGATTGATTTTAATGGATCCCATTACAACCTTTAAAATGGTTGACTACACCTCGAACACCACTATAAATATTAAGTACCCTATTGCTCCAAACATAATTCGGCGGCCATATTGGCAACCTTCTTTGCAGCCATCTTGGATTGACCATGATATAAGCCCTCAATGTTCATGTAATTAGTTTTAATAGATTCCTTGACCTCAAAAATGGTTGATTATACCACAAACACCACTATAAGTAAGTATTAAGTACCTATCGCTCCAAACTTGACTTGTCAGCAAAATTTGGGACCTTTTTTGCAGCCATCTTAGATTGAACCATGCTTTCCCCTCAATGGTCGTGTAATTGGTCTTAATGATTTTTGACCTCAAAAACATAGTATAGATACAGAATTCATCCTCCTCATGTTAAATATGAACGAAATTATAGCTGAAAAAATGTTCTTGGCGCCATCTTGTACGCCATCTTGAATATCTCACGATGCTCAAGGATGCACCTTGTGCACCCGCATATTCTCAAAGAGACACTTTCAGCTACACAAATACACATAAAAAACGCTAAACAAAATTTCCAGGTTCATCTGAAAATCCAGTTCCGCTACTGGACCATTACTCCATGCACGTTTGGCTGCGTTCTGGTGTAGGCCAAATAGAGGTCAGATCGGCAGGAAATTTGACATGGATTTTGTGCCCTGACTTGTCTCAATAGTAGGTCCCCCCCCCCCCCCCCCCCCCTATTATGATTGATCTGATTGTGGCCAATTTTGATTTCTCGAGCTGTACACTACCGTATCTGTATACTATCCCAAAACACGTTTATTCACAACAGGTATTTCTCACACCTGTTTGTTGCCGTGCTATACCGGATTGATCATCACTGAATACAACACTCAACGTACCACCCATAAATGCAAACAAGTTTGGCCTTCGATGCAAGAGGCTCTATCCTTTGGAGGAACCGTTTTGCCCAAGGAACTGTGCTAACATGTTACAACAACAAAAATTACAAAACCAACCATCAGTTTAAACTCTTCCAGAGCTATCCATTTGTTTCCCTACATGGTGGCCACAATCTTTGTTAAACATCTTGCCGAATTTTTATAGATGGCAACCCTTGTTTTGTTTTTCCTTGTGGAAGCACCTATCTTATTTTCGTCGCGACGGGCTGTCGACTTCATTCTGCACCAGTATTCCATGTGTTAGCCATAGTTTTCTTGTTCTTGGCTGTCACAGGAATTATGCACTGTATGACTCTCGTGACGCCTAAAAGGTCAGAAATTACCTTTCAAACACAAATAATGAGCCTTGTGCACAAGTGATCTGAATTTTATACATATATACAATTTTTAATGATTTGTAACTTGTTCAAGATTTTTGGTATGTCCAAAACAAGTGAACATACATAAAAGTTACACACAATATTAATTTATACTAAGTAACAAGAATGTCCGCTAATCTCCACAATAAGCCTTGCGTTAACGATTATGTCCTCCATCGAAGACTTCAAAATGACAGCAGCAAAAGTCACAATTATACCATCCTCACGTAATATTCCATTGGAATCTTCTCATTCCTGAAGGTACTTTTTGTCCACAGTTCAAGACGACAAGTTAAATTATCCCCAATCCCCGACATAATAAATCCACAGTAATATCAGTCCAAAATCACCACGATTTTCTATCTGTCGCACATTTGGAATCCTACTTTGATTCCCACACTTCGGCTTCAAATACACAGTAGAAATAATTACAGCAACTCTGCTCACATGGACTTATATATATAAATCCTGGCAACTGCTCAGATCTACAAATTCTACATATTGTAGATAAACCCAGCTATAAACGACTGTATAAGCTGATTGCACTCTGACCGCGAGACTTACTCAAATCTCAAATATATACTGACTTCACAAAGATCCCATCTAAAAATAACATTACACGCTCATGCATAAACTCACCTAGAAACATCACTTTCCATATATAACTCTATGGGCGAATTCCCAGATCTTGCAAAGTTTTGATTATCTCAAAACATAAACCAGTTAATTGAGTTTTTCTTCTAGCTAAGTTTTAGCATTCTTGGGGAATTCCCACGTCCCTTATTGTGCAATTCTAAACAGGTGCACTTAGCAAACACAACTAGGGGTATTTCCCTTTCTCTCCTTTATAATAAACAATACTTTCCCGTGAGAAATCTCTTCTCAATAAAATTGAGAAACTAATATTTTTAAAAGTTTAATCAGAAAAATGGAGGCCATATACATCTCCCCTAAAAAGAAAATTTGATGAAATCAAAAATTTCCAAATCTGGCTTATACCTAACCATTTTGTGGTTAATTTTTACATACAGGTTTACACAGTGCAAATTTACACTTTTATAATTTCTTGCATTGCTGCCTTACTTCAGTCTATATTACAAGTAAATTGTAAAGAATGATTTCTGAACAAAATTTAAGGCAGCTCTGGACAAGGCATCTGCTAAGAATTTCTTTTTCCTTTGATATGTCTTATGTCCAGATTGTTTCCTTGTAGAGTTTAACTCCCACCTGACACGTCTCTGATTTCTGTTTTTTCATCTGTGGATGGAAAGTCACGATTGTGGGAGCCGTGTACACAGAACTGGGGGTGCACTGTTGTAGCTCAAGTACACTTCAAAATTTTGCAATGACATACAATGCAAGACATGTCTTTCTCATTGTTGAGTAGTTTTTCTGATTGTTGTTCAAACTTCAAGTAATAACATACATTATGATCTACATCATTTTCATCTGCGTTGCAAAAAGAAACTCCCCACAGCCTACATCACTGGCAATCAACTCCAACACTTGAATTGTTTCTCTTTCTGAAGTCTGTCGCATTCAAAAACTGGCGCATTCAAAATAGATTTGATTTTCCCAAACTGCTTTTTGGGATTGCTCTGACCAGACAATTTTGGGTCGTTCTTCTTCAGTTGGTTGGTCAGCGGACAACAATTTCTGAGAAATTTGGACAGTATTTTCTGTAATACCCCACCATACCTAAGAATCTCATGAGATCTCTTGCTCTGTGGTGTGGGGAATTCTCAAATTGCTTCAACTTTTGCAGTGATTGGCCGAATTTGCCCTTTCCTACATCATGCCCTAAGTATGTGACATTTGCATGGCAAAATTCACTTTTTCACATATCACAGTTAAACCTGCTTGAGATACTTTCTCAAATAGCCTGATGGAGCTGTCTCAGTTGTTTCTTTTCCCAGTTTCACTGTACCGAGGAGATCATCGACATAGCTTCACAATTTTCTATGTCTGCAAAACTACTCTACTCTTTCACTAAACAACTCCATGAAATGTTCGCGCAGAATTTTGAGACCAAGGCCATTCTTTTGTAATTGGTATAGGCCATCGGCGTACAAAAGGCGGAACTATCTTTGGCAACGGTTCCGTGAGGGGAACTGCCAATATGCCCTTCACAAATCAATTTTTTTTTTTTGCTAACAAATTTTTGGGCATTTCCAACTTATCTATGCATCATCAATCCGTGGATCGGATAGGAGTCGGTTTTGGAACGAGGTTGAATTTACGAAAATCTGTGACAAACGAAATGAACCATCAATTTGGGAACCAGAATACATGGGTAACTCCATTCACTATTGCTTTGTTCTACTATTCCATTATCTAACATGTATTCACCTCATTTCTGATATGTGCAACGTGATGGGATCACCCGATAGGATGTTGTTTTACAGCACGGATCACTCAACATCAATGTCATGGGTTATGAACTTTGTCTCACTGGTACATCAGAAACTTGTTCTCCCACTCATGACTTAACTCTTTCAATGCACCTTGCTGACTCTCTGGGATATGACCTAGTTTTCTTTTCTAAATTGGGGGGCAAGTAAGTCAGAAGTTTGCAATTTGACACCATAATCATTTTCGTGTTTGTTTTGTTCAGGTTCTGACTCTGTGATTCATCATTGTACACTCATGCAACTCTAGATTACATTACACATGCAGGCTTTTTTCATCATCTCTTCCTGCATTATACTCTTTGACATATTTATTTGACATAATTGTCACTTTTACGTCTACCTGTGTTTTTGAATCACATAATCAAGTCTCCCACTTGTTCTTCCAAATCTCACTATGGGTCCCAATACTTGGCTTGCAAAATGCCCTTGTATTGGAAAAAGTGCCAAAACTTTAATCACCTGGTCTGAACACTCTGTATCTTCTGCATCTTTGTCATACCATGTTTTCAATTTGCCTGGCTCTGTTGGAGTATTTTGTTGGCAATTCTGTGGCCTTTGGGAGCCTGTGGCTGAATTGAGACACATAGGTCTAACCAATTCACATCAGATGTTTTCCATCACCACTAACCACTTTTCTTTCAGTAGTTTTCATGGTTCCCCTAACTTTGTGAACCAACACCACTCAAATGGACGTAAATCCTAATGACGTCTCTTGTACAGCCCCTCCCTGTTAGCAAATAACGGAGATGAACTCCCTCATCCCATCCCTCTCAAATTCAACAACTAGGTTTTGATCTTTTTTCAATTTTTGGGGGTACCTTTCTAGGGCCCCCCTGGGCTTCTGGGTGGTAGGCTGAAGAACTGTAAACTGGGAAATTCCCAACAGGTCCATGTACTTTGGAACAAACCTGACATAAAGTGATCCTTGATCAGACTGAATTGTTTTGGAAGGCCGACTAGGGTGAAAAACTTGGTTAGAGCTTTCACTATAACTCTGTGCCCTACTAATAATTTCTCAGGTATAGCCTCAGGGAATCCTTGTGGAAGCACACATGATGTCAGTAAATACTGATTTTCCGGACTTGGTCTTTGGAAGTGCCCTACGCAATCTATTAAGACCCTACCCAATGGCTCATCAAATGCTGGTATTGGTTGCAAAGAGCAGTAGGAATCTCTTCTGATTGGGCTTGCCCACCATTTGGCATGTGTGACAAGTCTTACATACTTCAGACACATCTTTTCTGAGTGTAGGCACCAAAATGACTCCTAATGCTGTCATGTTTTTCCCTTCACACCTATTGCCTGCCATGGGACTAATCATGGCAGTGCCTATCACTTTTCCTTCGAGGTATCCTTTGGCTCTACAATTTGATGCACTACCTTCCATTCCTCATCTCAAGTGCATCGGATTTGGCCGCCATTTCTCCTGAGGACACCATTTTGCTTGTAGAAACATATAAGAAATTTGCTCGGCTTCCTGTTGCGACAATGCACTCTCACCTACTTTCCTAAGTGCTGTGTGGGGGGGGGGGGTCGTTGTTAAGCTGCTCATTTACCAGTACCAGCTTTGTTCATGGCTTAAAGGGTCTCCTTAAGCCTAACTTCTATCATGCTCAGCTCCTGGATTTTCATTGTTTAACCCAGCGTGTCACTTTTTTGGCCAGGGGGCCGGGATTTTCACTAACAGGATTTAGTCTCCCCTGAAGAGGGAAGTATGACCTCCAAATTGCTCTAATTTTGAGAGAAACGTTCCTCTAGGTAATTTGGGACCGAGTCATCCTCAACGCCCTTCCTATATGTATGAGTATTTTGACGCATCACCTGCTCACTGTTTTTCCTGTGAGCTTTTTTTCTGGTCATTGACCGATTTACTTGCACATGCGGGGAAATGTCTATTTCCTCATCAAATTTATAACCACTGTACAGGGCCCCTGGGAAACTATGGGAACTGGGAGTACCTTCCCCCCTCCAAATCATTCCAATCCAACACATGGATATACCCCTTTAACTGGGAGTGGTGGTCCTGTCTAACACCAATTGTGCCGTTCCAGACACCACGTCTGATTTCAAATTCATTTTGTGAAAAGAGGGCCACTATAATACAATCCATAACCTATCCCCTGAATCAATGCACGTAGTTCCTGTGGACTCTCAATACAAATGAAGTGCATCTCCAATATCATGGTTGTGCGCGCACACGGTCCCGCATGATTCCTAATGGGTTTTGATCTAAACTATTACCTGAAAGTGACAACAATCCCTCCAAAACAAAAAGGCTAAAGTCCATCCCCTTTTTCCTTTTCTGTGCCAATTCGCTTTTGAGGGATTTCTTGTTTCTGCACAGAAGAATGAACTTTTGACCTCAAAGTAACTGCAACATCCTATTGGTTGTTCCAGTTTTTTGTTTGCTCCCTCCTTTTGGTGGTTATCCATGTATCTCCCAACACAGTGCCCTGTATGTTCTGGCCTTTCTCTTACAGTGAGTTGCCATGTGAACTGTGATGTTGGGGGGGGGGGGTCCCCATCCCATGTTTCTGATTAACACCATTACTTTCTTTACTTCCCCTTTTCATGGAACCTGACTGGATTTCCCCTCTTGTGTGCTACCATGAGACCCTTTGATACCCGACTTAATTTGTTGTACTTGTTGTCCCTAGTAAATTCTTGGCTAAACCTACTAGTATGACTTAATTTGTAGGTCATGGTAGGTCGTCGGCCTTTACGGCTGCTCACGCAAACCCTGTCAATTTCTGTTCAATCCAGATTGTGTTTTGATATCTGGAGTAGACAAACTGTTTGAACTCTTCAACTAACATAACTCCCTAAGTTGACCAAATTTTTGCCGACCTTCCTTTGAGAGAAGCCAGCGCCAGCGATCAAGCGTTGTTCCTTTTACACGTGCAAATTCACATGGGTCTGGTCATCCGTTTTTCTGACAAGACCTAATTTTTTGTCTTCTCCTCTGGCACCAATTCAAATGCTTTGAGCACTTGCCTGCTTCCCTCGTCATAACTCACCCTACATCTGTCTAAGGACATGGCCGAATATAGTCTCTGGGCCTTTTACCAATGAATACTTACTGTAGTAACAAGGTCCCAGACTCCTTGGGCCATTTCAAGCTATTGGCACTTTTCTCAAAGTGTACGAGATTTGTCTAACTTCGTGTTTCCTGAAATTTTGGACCAGGCGAATATTTTTCGCCGCATTTAAACCAGAGGGCTTGGCATAGTTCTGATGACTAGCCGTTGTTTCAATTTTTTCTAACTCTATTTTGAGCTTCAAAGCTCTTTTTGTTTCATCTCATTTTGCAATTCTTTTTTCCTTTTCCAATTCTTTTTTCTTTCTCAATTTGCAATTCCTTCTCTTTCTGTTGATCCGCTTTTTGCATTGGCATTTGCAATTCTTTTTCTTTCAATCTCCTTTTCTTTCTGTTCAATCTCTAATTTTTTCAATTCTATTTCTTTTTGATTTCAAGCTCTTTTCACTTGACGGCATCACCAGTGCCTGTTCCAGAACATCTTCTATCTTTCCCATATGACTATCCCAAGACATCTGCCTGGACAAATTTTTCAATCAAACTATTTTGATGATCTGTTTTCTCATAGCATTTTTGTTACTTCAAGTCCTAATGCTTGGCTATTCATAACTCAACTCAGGCCTCTTCTCCAGCTCATCAAACTGCTCCCAAGTTATTTGCCCTATGAACACTTCTGGATCAAACCCATTGTGATGTAACTCTACAACACAATATACCAACTTGAACCAAACTACAATGGGTAGTACATGTATACACACAAATTTTGTAGTGCTAAAATTGGCACAATGTTTTACAATAATTATAACACTTTTTGGGTAATGAATCTACAACAAAGCTCAAATTTACCTCAATCAATCCCGACCGACCCCAATTCTGTTATGACGTCGTCGGGGACGCCTAAGGTCAAAATACCTTTCAAACACCAATAATGAGCCTTGTGCACAAGTTATCTGAATTTTATACAATATAACAGATTTAATGATTGTGTAATTGGGTTCAAGATTTGGTATGTCCAAAACAATTAACATTACAAGAAAATACACACAATAGTTAAATTTATACCTAATTGTACAAGACTGTCCTCTAACTCCGACAAGAAGCCTTGCAGTTCAACGATCATAATGTCCTCACAGCGAAGACTTCAAAATGTCAGCATGCAAAGTCACAATTATATCCTCAGGTATATTCCATGGGAATCACTCATTCCTTGAAGGTAACTTTGTCCAGCGTTCAAGACGACAAGGTTAAAGTAAGTCCCTCGACGATAATAATCCACAGTAACGTCGCATAGGTAATCACCACTATTTTCTATCTGTCCCAAAATTTGGAATCCTACTTTGATTCCCAAGCACTTTCGGCTTCAAATACTACAGTAGACTAATTACGAGGCACCTCTGCTCCACATGGAATTATATATAAAATCCGGCAGCTGTGTGGGACTCAAATCACCATTATGTAGATAAAACCACTATAACCATCCTTGGTAAGCGATTGCAACTGCTGACCGCGAGGCCTGTAACTCAAAGCTCAAATAGATACTGACTTCATTCACAAAAATCCCATTCTAAAAAATAGACATTACAAACAGCACATGCTAACTAACCGATCACAGCACCTTCCATATATAACTCTATGGGAAATTCCCTATCTTATCAATTTTTTGATCTCCAAACATAAACAATTAATTGAGTTTTCTAAGTTTTAGCATTTTCTTGGGGAATCCCCACTTCCGTATTGTGCAATCTAAAAACAGGTGCACTTAGTCAAAACAAACTATGGGTATTCCCCTTTCTCTCTTTTCTAGTAAACAAAATACTTTTCCCGTGAGAAATCTCTTCTCAAATAAAATTGAGAAATAATATTTTTACAAGTTATCAGAAAAATGGAGGCCATTAACAGCACCAAGTACCAAGTATTCAACTGAAATCATAGATTTGTTGTGGTTAATAAAGTTCAAATCTAATATACTTCCAATTTTGAAAAATTAAAGAATCTTTTAAAATTAAGCCTATATGACAAGTTTCTTAACACGCCTCTTTTCCCTCCATTCCAATGGGATTTATAACATTAAGGCAAGATATTACGTTAATGTACGATATGCGGTCATAGCCATTAGAAAGTACTTATGACCCATGCTATCTTGTTAATTGATCTAGAATAGCCACATATCTCCTTATTGATTCTTCAAAACGAATTCACGTTCCCACATACTCTCACCCACTTAATCTGATATGTAAGAAAAGGGTTTCGACCCACTACTGTCTCCAGGTATAGATATTCAGCCTATGCCAATAAGGGACTAACTCTTTGGCCATATCCTAACACTGGGAAGATCTTGTTTTTCTTGCTCTGCAACATGTGAATTCGTGTTTGGATTCATCATATCAGTTGGCACAGATGGTATAAATAAATTCATTGATTAATCTGAAGTTGAAATAATCAAGAAAGAATCACATTACGTTGACAAGGCTCATGATTTGTACAATCTCACAAACACAATTTTAGGTGTGTAAATCCGCATAGAATGGAAAAAATGGTTGGTGCTTATAAAACCGGTCATATCTAGCGTATTTTTCATTCGATTCCTTTCATTTTTGAAAAAGCCCTTAGCACTGGTTTAGCCGGAGTTTGATGCCGTTTTAATTCGCTGTTGCTGTAGGTTGGCATAGTCCTACACCCTGGGTAAATGATTTTATGAGTTCGATCTCGATTTCGAGTTGCTTTAGAGTTCGAGTTGCAATTAGAGTTCGAGTTGCTTTTAGAGTTCGAGTGGCTTTTAGAGTCAAGTTACTTTTTGAGTTCGAGTTCAAGTTCGAGTTGACTTTGGAAAATTGTACCCAGCATCATGCTTGCCTCCATGATTGGCTTTGTATTCGCATACCTCCGCCCGATTTGCTGGTTAGAACTTGGAGGCGGTGAATCACAAAGCGTCCCTTGCGCGTGTGTATGGGCGCCGATGTGTGAAACTGCTTAGCATACTTCCAGTAGTGCAAAAATGCAAAATGTTGTGTAAGAAATATTAAAGGTATTGCATAAACTGCGTATGGCTTACGTAAATTGCTTACGGGGTATTTAATTTTTCAAATGAAGATAGTGTTAAGAAACCAAAGTAGTGTTCAAAATGGTCGCTAGTGCAAAAAACCCCTATGGGGCGTTCCGAAATAATAACGAACTGTAGTATATGGTTTCACACCTCGAGGAACATTCAGACCTTAAAGCTAACATTGTTTGAAGATCATCATAATATCTCCTACCAATCATCAGAAATTAGGGAGTATCCCCAAAAAAATTTTCGATCTTTACTGGACCGTGAAGACTCGCATGCACCGTGGACCCTGGAGGTCCAGCAACTTTTCAGTCAGGTTTCCCTGTAAGAATACGGTTAAAATTGGTGTGTCGGATTCAAAATACATATTAATGAACAACCTTTTTGGATTTCCTACAGATTTTATACTTAATTTGATACAACCCATGATTTGCAACCCAACCTCGCGCCATTTCTCTCTCTCAGTTTTTTAAGGTATACTTAGGCGAGGGTCACAAAAAAAACCTCACCTCATATCAGTGGGGGATGGACTTACCTGTTTTTTCTCATGTTATTTACTGGGGGGAATCCTATAAGAACTTCGATTTTGTAATTAATAATGCATTTCATGTCTATTTGAAACCTTCCTTTCACTTTGTGACATTCTTAGAATATTTTCTTTTTAATTAAGTGAGCAACAAAATGTATTGTCCTAAAATATCCATATTCTGCTATCACTGAAGATTTTTAGATAGGGCTCACCAAAAAACACTATTTTCTGTTTTCCTGTTTAAACAATCTCAAAATAAATAACTTACTCTTTTCTCCTTATAGCGCCTGGGCTTTGGAAGTGAAAGGAGGGGCTTACGCGGGGAGGGGGTTTTTTTCGGGGAGGTGTACTGGGGGGTGGGGGTTGCTTGTAAGCATGTCACACCAAAGGCCTATTTAGCTGATAAAACACTTTCAATTGTAGACATGTATCAAAATAGCTTCACTTTCGGGATAAAAGAAGAGCGCCATCTTTGGTAAACCCGGCATGTACATCCAAAAAGTTTCATGGCCCTATCTTTTATCCATATGTTTGTGGCTATTTAATCGGCTAAAACATTGCATCAACCCAGAACCTCGCTGAATTTTGCACCTTAGACTCGGCCATTTTACATTCGCTTGACAAACTTCACCCGCCTAGATTGTTGTTGAACTACAGCTCATTCAACACTTACCCCTTGCCTTTCCTCGCGAGGCAGTTTCTCTTGCGCTGCACCCCCCCCCCCCGCTCAGCACAGCAACACTAGCCCCGAGGAGATTGGCTTTAGTATCATAGTGTTTTGAAAAACAAGTGTACAAGATCAAATTGACTAACCGAAGTCAGGTGGAGGCACACACTATTTTTTTCGTTAGTCTCTACACACAGCTTCTATAGTTTCACACCACTAAATACGGGTCCCTTCGGCCCTGTACAAAATGTGCGATATGAAAACGTCATTTTCTCCTCAATTGAACATCTAAGACCTTAGCTAAAACATTCTGCTTGAGATCATCATATATCCACCCATCAATCATGAACTTATGGTAGTTTCCCAAAATTTTCGAGCACTGGACCGTAAAGACTGAGCGTGCAACCGCGGACCCTGGAGGTCACAGAACTTTTTCAGTCAGGTGTTCCCTGTAAGAATACGGTTATGGTCGCGCGTGTGGGGGTGTGTGCGGATCAAATAACATATTAATGATAAAAAAGAAAAACAACCTTTTTGGATATTCCTACAGATTTTATACGTAATATTGATAGCAACCGTGTGGATTTGCAACCCAGACCTCGCCATTTCCTCATTTTTAGGAATACTTAGGCGAGGGTCACCAAAAAAAACCCACCTCATATGCAGTGGGTGATGGACTTACCTGGTTCTCATGTTATTTACTGGTGTGAATCCTATAGAGACTTCAGATTGGTAAATTACTGCATTTCCGGTCCTATTTGAACCCTCCTTCACATGTTTGATCATCATGAGAATAATTTCTTTTTAATTAAGTGACAACAAAATGTATTGTCCTAAATTCCATATTCTGCTATCACATAAGATTTTCTTAGATAGGGCTCACCAAAACACCCTATTTCTGTTTTTCCATTGCTTTAAAGCATATATCAGAAATCAAATAACTTCCTCTTTTCTCCTTATAGCGCCTGGCCTTTTAGAAGTGAAAGGAGGGCTTAATCGGGAGGGGGGTTTTATTCGGGGGGGAGGGTGGTACTTGGTGGGTGGGGTTGCTTGTAAGCATGTCACACCAAAGGCCTATTTAGCTGATAAACCCTTTCATTGACATGTACAAACTAGCTTCAACCCTTTCGGATAAAGAAGAGCCGCCATCTTTGGTAAACCCGGCATGTACATCACAAAAGTTGTCATTGCCTATCTTTTATCCATATATGTGGGATTTATCGGGCTAAACATTGCACAAGACAGACAGCTGAATTTTGCACCTTAGACTCGATCATTTATTAACATTCGTTTCACAAACTTCAGCCAGCCTAGAGTGTTTTACAGCTCCATTCAACTTACCTTGCCTTGCCTCTCGAGCAGGTCCTTTTGCGCTGCACCCCCCCCCCCCGCTCAGCACAGGACAACACCCCCAAGGCCAGGGGGACTGCTTGTATCAATAGTGTTTTGAAAAACAAGTTGACAAGATCAAATTGACTTACCGAGGTCAGGTAAAGGTCACAAACTATTTTCGGTAGTCTCTACACACAGCTTCTATAGTTTCACACCACTAAATACTGGTCCCATTCGTCCCTGTACAAAATGGGCGATATGAAAACGTCATTTTCTCCTCAATTGAACATATCAGACCTTAAAGCTAACCATTCTGCTTGAAGATCATCATATCTCCTACCCATCAATCATGAATTAGGGTAGTTATCCCCAAAATTTTCGAGCTACTGGACCGTGAAGACTAGGTGCACCGCGGACCCTGGAGGTCACAGTACTTTTTCAGTCAGGTGTTCCCTGTAAGAATACGGTTGAAATGGTTTGTAGGATCAAAAAGAAATCTCAGGACAACCTTTTTTTGATATTCCTAAGATTTTATACTTAATATTGATAGGCAACCATGATATGCAACCCAGATATCGCCATTTCTCTCAGTTTTTAGGATATACTTAGGCGAGGGTCCCCAAAAAAAAACATCTCATAAATTATGCAGTGGGGGATGGACTTACCTGTTTCTCATGTGATTTACTAGGTGGAATCCGTGTGTACAAAATGCGTATGGTCGTATAGAAAAGCTTACAAGGTAGTTTCATGTAGTCATGATTCCTGTGTCTGTGTTTCCGTCTGTTGTGTCAAACATTTAGTATCCACCTTTTGGTTGACACTGTTCAAATTACGGTCACGTTTCAGTGCAGTGAGGGATCAAGTTTACTGGTATGCTTATACATAGAGACAAGGAGTCTTATGTGAAGTAACCCATACGGAGGTCAAGGGTCATTCAGGGGTCACTTATGGTCATATTGCATGTCTGTGTGTATGTTCCAATTTGGTTAGGTTAACTTTTGTAGTTGCCATGCCCAAAAGGTTGGGCAAGTGCAGCAGACTTGATCAGAAGAACACTGGCCCCAGGTTCATATGTGTGTATACGATTGTGTTGAGAGGTCATGTGGGACGATTAAAGGGTATTCTTTGAAATATCTATTATTTGTTTTACAGCACAAGTCAATGCTATGATCAACAAATTTGGTCAGTATAACCACAGACCAAGGCCCATATGAGGTGTACACAAATGGGGCAAAGCTTGCGTGGGTGAATTAAAGGCAATGTCGTAATTGTGGTCAGTTTGACTGGGTTTTGTATCTCCTGCCCAAACGCTTACGACTTTCATCGGACGACCTATTTGGGACTGCTGTTCTATTTATTTAGGAAAACCTCAGGAAGGTTTTGCCCCAGCGCTACAGCTACCCATAATAAGAAATTTCTAGACCCCATATACCTGGAAATACTTTTCGAATGGAAACATACTTTGTGATACGATTTTGTTGCAAAACGTGTCTCATATTTTGAACTCTTGTGAAGTGGTTTATAAACTTACCAAACACAAAATTTTATTCGCCTATAGTATAAATTTGGGACTATGCAAATTGAAATAGCCTACCTTATCGTTTTAGGCCTTACGTATAACTGCTTATCGTTGAGGGAGTAGGTGTATCGGTGGGGTCACAAATTGTTGTTGTCGAAATAGAGGAGTCGTGATTTAGTGACGCCGACTTTTCCTAATTTGTGACTCGCCCTTTCCAAAGAAAATGACGGCCCTTACATCTGTACTGTATACGTGCACAAAGCTAGCTATCAAAATAATGTTTTAATGTGTGTGTTGAATGTACGTGGTCCTACATGGTCGTCCTTAATAAGTCAAGAACAAGGAATAAACGACAACGCAGTATATCTGTAAATGTGATGTGCATAGAAAAAAATCCTTACGGTTTATTGCGTATTATTGACTATTAAAGTGGTAGGCCATGTTGATTAATTCTGCGATCAAGTAACATCCTGGCTTTTCGTGACCTCTGTTTTGAACTCCCTAGTTTCGTGATTTTCGTAGAGGTCAACAAATTAGATCGAAACTGGCTATGGTGCTATAAGACAAAACATAAACCTAACTCGAACTCTAAAAACCACTCTAACTTTAACTCGAAAATGCATCTCTAACTCTAGCTGGAACTCTAAAAGGAACTCGAACTCTAAAGCAATTAGAACTCTAAAAGTAACTCGAACTGTTAAAGCAACTCGAAATCGAACTCTAAAAGCAACTCGAACTCTAAAAGTGAATCGAACTCGAACTCTAAAATACAACTCGAACTCGAACTCTAAAACCAACTCAAACTCGAAATCGACAACTTAACTCATTAAAAATATTACCCATATACATATTCACTTTTTTAGTTAGATTTTTAATTAGTTTCGGCAGAAGGATGTCTATAAATGTGCTAATAAAAAAATCTAATAAAAAAGGGAATATATAAATTCTATATATTCACTTTTTTATTCGATTGAACGATATTTGTTCTTTGTGCATTTGTAATTGTATGCACGACGCGACAGCAATCGCCCAGCAGCATCCACTTTGTCTTTGTACTTTGAAGTAAACATCGAATGCGACATTGCCGAAATGCTGTCGTATTTTTTCTTTGTATGAAATGTATCATAAAGTCTAATGCCAGGTTTCCTTTTTCCAGTTTGTTGTAGAAAGGATGCACAAATGAAATATAAGTTTTCACCATGATGACGATTCAAATTAACCATCGAATGCTTGTCTATAAGGTGTGGTATTTCTTCGCCATAAGCACATTATCGATTACACTATTTCTGAGTTTGCATTTCAAACAGTTGGGAATGTCACCTTCACGTATCGGAGTAGCAACTTTTGTCAAGTATCTTTCTGCGGCGATATTTGCGCCTATTGTTGGTTTGGTTGTCGATAAATATCACTGCCCAAAATTGATCGTAATTTGCCTTGGAACCTTCTGGATCGGCAGCACAGTAGTTATGGGTTTCGCCATCCCACAACCAAAAGAAAAAACTTGCAAACAGATCCATAATACCTTCGACCATGACCAGCAACAGATTGACCAATGTTTATCTAGTAAGAGTGACAAACCAGGGGATGATAACTCCCACCGTTCATCTTTCTTGGAACTTACAGAAAGGGAAGGAAATCAAGAAGAACAAAGATATGACATCACCACGTACTGTGCTTCTCTCAACTCTACTTTAGCAGCAGATAGAACTTGGTTGTACACGCCAGAGAGTTTACAAACGGTGTTTTATTTGATTCTGTTTTCAAGCACCATACTGGAAATGACCTTCGTACCACTGCGCAGGATTGCAGATGCGGAATCTGTGAACACTCTAGAAGATATGGGTTTAGACATTGCTGATTACGGAAAACACCGGGCTTTCGGTCCATCGGCTGGGGCAGTGCTTTGACGTAATGAAAAGAGTTAGTTGATATTGTAACCAAAGTAGTGCATTTACCAGGTGTATAACAGTTCCTGCTATGTGAATTGGGTGCGAAAAGATTTTGCACACACACAGAGAGGGCTGGGCGAGAGCATTATGGTGTAATTTTATATACTTAAAATGTATTCACTTGTGGATCAGACGCGATTGATTCTTTCAGAACTGGGAAGTCCAAAAGTTGATTACGTCAATTAAAAAGCAACACAATTAATATTTAAATATATAGTTTTCTTGACTTGTTGTGACCTTTCTATAGGGAGACTTAAAGGTCCATGGCATGATCGAACTAAGCGCCTCGTCCCACAGAAAGGCCCCGGATTTTACCGGAAGTAGTCAAAAGTTGGTATCAAAAGAAAAGAGACTAGTTTTCTCATTTACACTGTGCAATCTTAGCGGCAAAAAAATAATATTTGGTTTGGAAGTTATAAGCGAAAATGTGCCCAATTTGGTCGACCAATTTAATTTTACCACAGTACACGTGTGTACAGGATTGAGCGCTCGCCCACAATCCAAAGGTCGTGGGTTCGAGTCCCACTGCGGCAACGTGTGTGTTTTGCCTTGAGTAAGGCACTTTACCTTAATTACTCCTCCCTTACCCAGGTGTATTAAAGGGTACCGGCATGAGTCAAGGTCGGGAAGGTAACAGGACTCGCTGTTGAGGAGGTGTAGCGAGCCACCCTTGACAGACAACATTATATGGTTGGAGTCTGGCCCAATCGCTTCGAAAGAGAGATGGACACTCCGTTCCTGTATTACAGGTCGTCCCCTTTACCGTACCTTTTTACTCGACGGAGGGGGTACAAAATCACATTTTTAGCCTCTCACAGAAACGGATTGTAATATCGGCGCGAACTTTACCGATAGGGTTTTGGGTGAAGGTCAATCTATCGAAGCATGGAAACTTATTTCCTTAATTCGGGCCATCCCCCTTTAAAGGTCCCAGGAAATCGTATTGAATTGATGTGGTTTCTGTCTACAAATAGGGACAGAAAGCACTTAATTGGTGATGAACACCATTTGTGGTACTATGATTTTTCAGAGAGTAATAGAAACATTCCAGGTGACGGTTGTGATCTTTCAATGGACTGACTGATATATCATAGTTTCACGAATGATGTTTTGGGGGCCCTGTTTATTGCAATGGAATGTCCTCACAAGATTTGGAGTGGTTTATCATCTCATTTCTTGGAACCGTTAATATAACGGGTGACCCGTGGAGGCGAGTCGCTAATGGTTCCAACCTAAATCACCCACGTTTAGTGCTATAGTGGGTAGTTCCGGTAAAAAATACACAATGTGCGGCCTTTGGGGACTGGTTTTTCAGTGACGAAAGTCCCGGAATGATTCATCAAATTTATCCAAAAAAGCTTAAAGTTGTTTATCGACAGCGAAGACAAATATAAAAAAGCTATTTATTTTAAATCAATTTCCAATAATCCTTATTTTTTGCCTGTATTGAAATGTCCTTACTATGACAATATCTGGACTGATTAAGTTGATCTAATTCCGTTACAAGTTTCGGACTGGTGAAGTTACAGATTCTTATTATAACCGTAGGCTACCAGTGTCCTAAGTCGTTGTTGGGGAACGGGCCCCTGTACATCAAAGGACTTATTTTTTGTGTTTTATTGTTTAAATCATAGATTAATCCGCTTTAAATCCATTGAAGATTAGGTTTCTGTAACTACTTCCTTTTCTTATTACGCGAATATGATTCCGATTACGAAAAACAACTACAGCTATTTGAATCTGGTCCTAATTGACCGATGTTCGTTTGTTTGTTGTTGTTTTTTTTCTTATACTGTTAACATACCGGTGATTTCGGAAGGATGGATACATCGACACTTGAAAGACGTAAACAAAATTTGGTATTATTCGAACTACTTCTTGCCTATGCGCCATGTTTGCGTATTTCTGTTCGCAGCAGTTGCAACAATGATCACCAGGATCTTTTTTTTTTTTTGCTTCGTATTCGGTAAGGGCTGTCTTTGATGATGTCGGCATTCTTCAAATTACATTTCATTTTCATTTTGCTTGCAGGAACTTCTTCGAGACAACTACAATTTTTTTGAATAGATGGAAAGTTCATATTTTACGAAAAAGTCTGTGTTTCGTTATCCGCCATCCGGCTTTATTGCTATTGACGGTCTTAATATGCGCAAGGCAAAATCACACACTTTCCCATCCATGATCATCGTTCTGCATTTTATCCGTTTGGCTAGTTTTGATGTTCCGTATTTTCCCGTTCAGCTACACTGGCTATCAGAAACTTCGTATCTACGCGCATTTCTTCTTGGCATCTTGGTGTGACGTCGTATTAGCAGAGGACTTACTTGTCCCAACTTTTGTCGCATGAGCCACATATTTATGCGACTCGTCTCATAGCGGTGCTATTTATAATTATGTTTGTGCCGCTTTATTCGGGCAGTTAAATGTATTTATTAACTATTACAAATAACGACTTTCTGTCCGGCTGCCGATTGTGTGGCAGTCGGTTCTATAGGCGCGCGTACTGGTAATGCCAGTGGCGCGGGTAGCGCTTACTTCAAAGGTTTGGGTTCGGAATGCGCCTTCTATACGCGAGAAAGATTTTACTTTATTATGAGCTGTATCTTTTTAGAGTAAGTGGATAGAGTGAGAATTGGCAACAAGCATCAAGTCAGGCGATTGAGATAGAAACTTAGTGAATAGCGCCCTATGAGATAGGTATATCTGTGAGTCGAAAAGATGTGTTCCTGACTAGCAATTTTGCAGCGGATGGAATAAGGCCTTTGCGTCGTAATTAGCAGTGGTTCGATTTTGGTGGTTTAAGATTCTTTTCACAGTTCTACCATGGCGTGTGTATCGCAATATGGAGTAGCGATCCTGCGGGCGGCAATCTAGGCGCTCCGTTGTAAACATTGTTAAGTGTAATGGGTACAACTTTGTTGGTGCATGACTTGTGCTGTGTTATTTATACACACGCACTCATTGTATCATGTATAATATGAGACTATAGCCTGCTCATGGTAGGGCCTATGGTAGGCTCTTATCATAAACATAAAGAGTAGCCAAACATATTAAAATACCTGTTTTGGGGGGGTCATTTCTACTGTCATACAATTACTTGTTTGGGTAACAAAAGCCAAAATAAATTTACTTGTAGGCCTACAGGGTGTTTTCTTGCAAGTGAAAATACACGTTTAGGGTACATTTGGGAGGCGTATACATGAGTTCTATGATATCCACCTTGGAGACCTCCCACCTCGGTCAGCATTTTGAATTGTATCTTAGCGAAAAATAACTGTCCAAATTAGATCAATACCCTCGACGATTTGAGTAAGTCTGCCTAGAAGCGCGACTTCGTAGGCCATGGCGCCGGTACTTTGCAAGGTTGTGGTTATCAGTTTACGTTTGGATGGGCAAGTACAGTCAGATTCATATTACTAGTATTATTGTAACGATAATAATATTGGATGTGAGAGCACGACCACTAAATCAGTCTCCTATTTGTGTATGGTGAGGTAGTTCCGGTAAAACTCCACTATTAAATGAAGAGTGCTGAGACAATGTTCTGTACTTGGAATATCAGAAAATTAATAAATTTGAATTACAAATAGAAATTTGGCCTTCGGAGTAAATCGTGCTCGGATACGGCTGTATGGGTTTTACGTTTTGAAACCCCCGTTGAGATTCACACATATTTGTCGTTAAAACCCGGCCAGTTGGCAACTTAATTGATGAGGCTCAACTTGGTACTAAGTGTGAACACTCGACCATGGATGTTTATGATGGATAAATATTCCAACGCAAAAGTTCGGAGAAAAGTTCGGTGAAAAGTTCAGAGAAAGTTCGGAGATCAGGTGCAACTATACCGACTGAGTATCCTAACGACTATCTTAGCGAAGTACAAAAAGTACCGCTGTGAAGCTTTACCTACTGAAGCGTGGATTATACCCTTGGTCCATCTGTTAAGTATGGTGAAGTTAATTCAGCTTGGATTCTTGAATGTTACCACCGCCACAGTATGATCTCAAATCAAATTGGTCGAACAAAATCCAACTTAAATGGCGGCTACAGATAAAAAATACCAGAAACACCCCAAATAACAATCGGTAGTCCCAAAATTACTATATAAGATGGCTTCATAATTTAAAAATTTTGGAAACTAGTATTTTTCACTTACGCCAAATTGCTTTCCAAACAGTGGTTTTAAGAAATTATTTAAAACAAATATCAAAAATGCATCATGAAAATTTTATGCACATAATACTTTGTTATATCTTGATTATTTTACAGCCCTAGGTCCCGGAAATGCAAACTATAAAACTGATGTGGTTTGTGGCAAAAAAAAAAAAGTCTACAAGGAGGGCGAGAAAGCTTTCAATATTGGGGTTGGTGATGACATCGATTGGGGTGATATTGATTTTTCAGAGGAGAATAGACAATTCCAGGGACTGGTGTGAATCTATTCTGGCACTGACGGAAAATCAATAGTTTCAATAATGATGTCACTGGTAGTGTATTTTGTGGCCCTGTTTATTGGAATGGATGCCCCGTTAAAGATTTGGACAGTTATCATCTTCATTTCTTGGACCTTTAAGGTTATAGGCCTTGATTATGGCCAACTTTCTATAATAATAAACTTACAAATTAACATTAAGTTATTACAAGACTTACGTTGAAATAATTACAAAATTGTTTCAAACTTCTATGACCAATAAATAAATTAATTCCATTGTATTGAGCTGACCAAATCACCAAACAAAATACTTGAACTTCAGTGAATTTCAAATTAACCATCAAATTTTAGAATTTAGAAATTAAAATGGCAAATCATTTACTGAATTTAGCACACGCGATGAGTCTTCATTATACTTGTAAATTTTATACACCCAGGAATTTCCTAACCCGCCAATTAATATGCAACCCAAAACTTGCCACGGACGTTTTGTCAAAATAAAAATTAAACATTCAAACCGAGCCAAAAGTACCAAATTTTACATTTTAAAATGATATAAATAAGATATTTAAATAGACTTTCAACTTACGTTGGAATTCCAAAATTATAGCTGACTTGCAGAATGGGTGGTGGCGGCTTTCATTGTCACATCCAGCACAGGTGTTGACGAGAGACGCGTCACAAGATTTGCTCTGCTACCCCCAGAAAGTTGTGCAATCCTGCATGGTCTTTTTAGACCTTAAAAACTATAAGGCTTTACTTTCCCGGTGTAATAACCAAGTTCAAGTTTTGCAAGTAACCAAGTTCTGCACACTATAAATTTGGTACTGAGTCAAACCAAACAAAAAGAACCAGGAGCACGTCTTTCCCAACCACCACCCTGAATGTCAAGATTGCAAGTGTTTATCCAACAGCCAGTGAGGCTTAAGTGTATAGCCCTTTGGTGATATAGATTAGACAGATGTGCAATGCATGGGGTTAACCATGGAAGAAAGAGATAAGAATGGAACACACAACGCCCAACGTGACGTTTTGAACATCTATCTGCCGCCCCATAAATGCAATTTTTATTCATTTTTTATCAAAGTGGCCACTTATCAGAGGATAATTCCTATTCAGATTTTCTTCGTTCGAGAACGATTCTTCAGTCGGATGAATGCTGCGAAGAAATTACTCAAACAACTCTTACATGGAAACCGATAAACACGCCCGGGGGTTCTTGGTGCAAATGCGGGACTACCGCTAGACGTATCCATTTTGAAAGACGTTTATAATCATATACATTATATTGGATTTCAAAAAGAGCGTATATAACTGGGGATAATACTAGTGGAAATATATTTAAATAAGACGTAACCTGTATGGGATGTCATATTACTGCTGTGACGTTAGGTGTATATTTTCACTGAAAAGTGAAACTAACTATAATTTCACCAAAGTTTGTCCAATTAGGGGCCGGCCCGGGTAATTTAACTGACAATTGGTCCCGTTAGGGGGCCTTTCAGAACCCTGGAACGAGCATGGGGCCCAACGAAAATCCAAGACCGGGCCCCGGGTCCAACTGTCAAAATAAGTAAAACTTTCAATCTTTATTTTTCAAACTGGGCAGTATTGGGCAGTAAAGCTGAACGCCAACGATGTACATTAACGTCTTATATCACGAAAACTAACAACAAATACACACGGAGACAGCCGGAACAACATGTGGTAATACATGTATGCAATAACGTTTACACTTTTTGACGTGTTCGGGACATAGAGTTTCAAAATATTCTACAGTAATGATTGCCCGCCAATCATTCGATTGCGGCAGAGGGATGATGATCAAAGGGTGGTTGTTGAATTCCTTCCTTTGTGCGGGTGAATGGATAATTTATAAACATATTACAAAATCGGATTGTGGAGTAGTGGGGGTTCCTTCTCACTCTTCCATGGTAAACATACTGTCCATATGACACTGTCTGGACCCAGGACCTTCCCAAGTAATGTGAAAACATGCATGGACTTGAATCAAATACCCAATCAATTGTTCACATACCACTACACTATGGAAAGCCATAGTGATCAAAAAAATTTAAAATACACCAAATTTTAGGAGGGATTCTAATCGCCTATGACAAAAACATGTCAAAGAATTCACAACCAACTCGGTAGACAGAGACCTGTGCTCTCGTCGACCTTTAGGTCGACACGAGACCTAACTCTCCCAGTTCCCTTTCAACATCCTACAGACATGGATACTGCCTGGCTAGATACTCACCACAAAACCAGATCAACTCTCATTACACCTAAGACCAGAACTACCACCTGGCAGCAATATCCCAAGCAAGGGAATGGGTCACCTTTAACAGGATCCGGACAGGAGTCGGTCGCTTCAACATCAATATGCACCGATGGGGGGGCTGCGGCAATCGCAGCATGCCAAATTGTGGTTCTCCCATCACAGACTTCGGATCACATTCTCAATGAGTGCCCTACCTTTCGCCCACCGTTGGACACAGATTTCTCGAACCCCAATCAATCAACAGTGAGTTGGCTCCAACGTTTACAACATATTTAGCTGCTGCCTCATACGCAAGAAGAAGAAGATTGAACTCGTTCGCGGACATTAACATTTCATGTTGGGTCTTTATTTTCACGAGATTTCACAACCAAGAGAAATTTGCCAGCTCAAGAGGAGAGAGGTAGTTGAACTCATTGTGTAGGCAAAATTTGTGTTGGACAGGTGTATTAAAAGGAAAAATGCCTTTGTCTATTATGTAATGCATAAACTAAAGAGGTGCTGAAGTTCATCAACTTACAATTGAAGACTTCCATATTTTGATAATACTGTGAAATCACTTATTGTGTTAGAAACTGGTATATTATCAACTCACAATTAATAACCGTTCTAAAATATTTATCACGCCAAGGAAACATTGTCAACTTACACTTGATTAAACAATATTGCTTTGTACTTTAAAACAAATCCATATGTATTACCCCTAGGCAGAAAAATCTGGACCGACACAAATTTGCGGTAGCGATGTCTGACTGAGTGTGGAATTTATTAAACACATCACATCAATTACATAACTATGTGCATTGTAAACGCATTGACAAAATAGTACTAGTACTTAATGTTTAATAATATTTATGTTAACCATTTAATTGTAACTCCGAAACTTTGTAAAATTCCAAGTCCCCCCAGACAGCAGATCCAGTAAGGACGAATATACGATATTAACAGAATTTAATGTTAAATTGCAACTCCGAAACTTGTCCAAGTCCCCCCAGACACCAGTTCCAGTAAGGAGGAATATACAATAATACACAGAATTTTTAATGTTAAATTGCAACTCTAAACTTGATAAAGATACCAAGTCCCCTCAGACAGCAAATCAGTAAGGAGAATATAACAATTTAAACCTGTGTAAGTTTAATATTAGAACACGGTCACCAAGTTGTTAGCTACACCAGGCAACAAAAAGTATCTCGGCATGTTTTTCGTTCATTATTGTGTCAAAGTTCAGACATTTTGAAAGTTTTTGTGGAGTAAACCCCCCAACCAAAAGTTGCAGTTTTGGATTTTCAATGGTCACTGTGTCGTACACAACGCAATAATACGTGTGTTTGATTTTACACAAAGGAGGGTTTCCGACTGAATGAGCGCGAAGCCTACTTGCAATATTGATTGTGGTACATTCGTGTTCGTGTCCCAGTACCCTGCAAGACCCATTGAAACAATTCAAACTGCAACTTTGGTTTTGGGGGTGGCCGTCTTTCGGGCGTTCTATCTCGCCATTTCTGCACGCTTTTTTACATCCAGGGATTAAGGAACAGCATACCTAGACAATAAAAGTCTATTTCGAAAACTTTCAAAATTTAAATTTAAACTTTACAAACCCGTCCTTTATTCGAAAAAAAAACAAAAATGTCGAGATCTTTTTGGTCCTCAGGTGTATATGGAAGTAAATTGTCCAATCTAATTTACATAAGTTAACACGATTGATCATTTGAAATGAAGATATATGAATGACACATTTAACAAGTTAGTAATTGTAGTTCCAAACCTGGAGTAGAATTTCCCCCTAGGCTGGACTTCCTAACTACCTGAAATAGAGTTAAACAAAATTTACACAAATTAGCAAATTTACACAAATTTAGAATTTAGAATTATAACAAATGGCCAAAACTCCGCCAAGATCCTAGAATATGCCAAAAGGCAAAAATCCAAAAATACATGTAGGGAGAGGAGGGAGGGAAAATTTTTGTCAGAACAGAACAACCACACTCAATCGTGATCAGACAGCTTATGAATCGGGACCGAAAATTTGCGATGGACAAAAGCACGGCAAGGCACAGTGATTGGTTGGAACGGGGGGTTCATGAATGGAACCGAAAGATGCGTTGCTAGGGAAAACAAAAGAAAAGTACGAACCATTCCAGGAGGGTATGATTTTCCATGCAGGGGCAAATCTGTTTTCCTCAAGACAAGCTTTCACAAACTTATTATATTCCAGTGTGCTGTACAACATTGTATGGTGTAACATTGTGATATTGCATATTGAAAATTATGTACAGAAATGTGACTTGACTACCAAATGCATGTATCAAATTATATTTGACATATCATTTTCTAGAGTGACAATATTTTGCATTAGGTGTATGTACATGCATAATTGATAACTCCATTGTACTGACAACTACTATAGATTTCTCTGTATGTAATAATTAAAACAGGTCAACTGCCACTGTCAAAATTGCATACAAAAATACTCTTTAAACAAAATATATGTGTGTTGTGCATTATAACATAAGCGTCATCCAGTGCATTGAATAGAACGCAGAGGGACCTGACATCAAAAAAGGGAGGTAGCGTTATTTTTCTTGTTAGATCTAGGGTCAATTTCCCTCTAACAACAAGGCAGGAGTTCGCTCCGTGATTTTTGAGAAGTGCATTTAAATGCAGTTAAGGGACGTTAGGTATATATGAATACACATAACACCGATACATTTTTGTTTGCCGGAGGACGGGATGGTGTCTCCAATTCTGACTCCTCATCACTAGCAGCAGCAGAAGATGAGAACATAAAAAATTCGCCGTTACCTTTTGACGCAGAACTACTACCAACAGAAGATGAGAACACTAAAATTCCAATTGCATCATATTAAATACATGAATGCAAAGACTTGGTTCCTCTGAATATTTAAGTTATTTCTTTTCTATTCTATACATGCTTGGCTTATTCTGGTGGACAGGTCTGGCCAAATTAACCTATTTACCTCCTGCGCAAAAGACATATACTGTGATCACAGGGAAACTAAAAGTAACCATTAGAGAGAACAGGGGAAAGTCCTTTTGCCTGGACTTTGGGCTACATCTTGCCCAGATTAGCTTCAGCAATTTCATTGTTTCACCGCAGTGATGCTGAACGATTGCTGAAGCTAGAGAGATAAAGCCAATTCTAACCGGAACCTGCCCTGGATTTCCAGACCTAATGTCTCGCCTCTATGCTGTTTTTCAATGAAAATGCAACAAGATATCAGCTGGTGTGCCTTCACAAGTTTGCCGACGGGACGTCAGTATTTATCGCTAATCCTTGGTGTGCGAGGCACAGGCAAATGGAACAGAACGCGGAAGGTAATGGGGGAAGGGTTGGCGTTAATAACGGGGGTGTTAATAGCATGTAGATGCTTGAAAAAATAGTGACAAAAAATCGATGATGGAAAGTATTACATCAGGGTCTAGGGAAATATGTGCATTTGAAAAACAATTACTATCTCCACTCACTGCAACCTTCAAAACCGGATGTACTAGTTGTTGCGACCCTTTCGTTGGTATTGTGTGCTGGTACTGTGGTCGGCGTATATACTGGCATATGGACAGTATTGGTAAGAATAGTTTCTCCTATGCTTTTTCTATCATTGCCAAGCAATTACAGTGAGCGTATAATGGGAATGCACTAGAGGAAACTTTACACCAATCCCACAATTCCCTAGGATTTGGAAAGAACATTTGAACAAAGCATGTGACCCCATCAGACACCTATACCTCCTATACTCAACACACAAACCCCAGATTTTTTTTCGAACGAAATGTTTTTTATTTAGTAATTTGCGACATGATCAGTAAACGTCTGTGGTTTTAGAATATTAAAAATTATGATATGTGTATAGTACAGTCAAGTATAGAATACTTTGCGATGTCTGGGATTGTTTAAACCACCCTCTGATTGTCACTAATTTCACATGGAGCTTTAATAGAACGTATGCAATAGCCAGCCATGTTGGTGGACAGATAGACGCATTCCAGTACTACAATACATGAACATGTCAACATGATCCCTTGTTCAATCGCTAAACATGGATCGATTGACAGTGACATGAAGTATGGTTCGTCCTGGAATGTATGCATCTGTCCACCAACCATGTCTGGGGCGACGTTCATATGACTAGGTTCTTAAGCGACCGAAGCAAGCTCGTATAGAGCAGGAGCATGGATTGGGCAGTCAACATCATCGATTCATCCCCCACTACAGAAAAGGGTTGACACATTTGACAGTTAGAATGGACCCGATACATCAATGCTAGGTATGGTAGTACTCTACATTGTTTTGGTATTCACTTTTTAAATAGGTGGGCCAATTATGTTTACACCAGAGGTACAAACTTTTAAAATTCCAAAATGTTGAAATGTATGTCATATTCCAAAAAAATCCAACAATGTATAGTTCGTACTATTCTATGATAATCGGTTTTGGAGTTATAGAATAAAAATGGCTAACACTGTAAAAATGTCAATTTCCATCTGTAAAGGGTGTTATATATCCTCCATTTTTGTGATTAAAAATATTAATTTGATTTTCCATTTTATTTGAGAACAAGATTTCTCACGGGAAAAAACTTTGTTTATGATAAAAAAGAGAGCCGGGGATTCCCAAGTGCTATATTGAGCTCACACCTGTTTATTTACAACTAGATAGATTGTACAATAGGGAAAATGGGCATTCCCCAAGAGGTAAACTTAGAAACTGAATCAACTTGGTTTAGGCTTTAAGAATCAAAACAATAACATGATTTGGGGATTCCCATGAAGTTATAAAGGTGAAATGATGCCATTCAGAGACGTAACGTTTGTGAAATCTGATTTGACATTTCTAGGTTATGTTTATACATGATGATGATTAATAATATGTTAGGAAGGGGACTCTAGCTGTGAGAAGGTAAATGCTTGTCACTGGAAGATCGGTGCCGCAGCATTAATTTTAATCTACAATAATGGTAGATTTGTTTTCCTCCATAGAGGCCAGGAATTTTAGAATACTTTGGAGACCGCCCGGGCTTGAAAGCTAATTAAACGGTCTGCTGTCGTCTTTTAAGACAAGAAGAGCTTTCATTTGTGGAACCAAAAGGATTCCAGTTTTGTGGTCCTATATAAGTGTGACTTGTGCATACTGCTCTTTTGAAGTCTTCTCTGTGAGGACTACCATCGTTGAACTGCACCCTCTAAACTCGTGGACTCGTAAGTATCTCTCTAATTATTGTGATATTCTAATAGATGATATGGGTTTTTGGACACACCAAATTCTTGATCCAAACCAATAACAAATCATTAAATCTGTTTTTATTATATAAACTTTAGGTCATTTGTGCCAGGCCTCATTTATTTGTGTTTGAAAGGTATTTCTGACTTTGCCCTCCACGAGATGTCAGTAAAGGGTCAAATTAAGAAGTCTCCAATTTTGGCAAAAATGAAACAAATTGTCATCTAGCTGAATGCTTCAAATAAATTACTTTTGCAGTATCTGCATGCATAGGTTATCATGTTATGCGACAAAGTGGTGGGTCATAGGACACATAATCCACTTGCCTTCCTTTGACCTTTTCTCGATACGGTAACACATTTAGGTGTCAATATGACCTTTTTATCGTTAGGTAAATATTTAGCATAAACAAAACTATACTTGTGGGGAATCATCTTTCCTCAGGCATAATTTGCAAGCATTTACAATCTAAATCAGAGTAACTTTCACTCATCAACTGTGTAGCCATAAACTGACCCCTATTGAAAAAAAAAAATAACACCCCATTTTGAAAGTACTAAATACCCAGCAGTGTGACCTTTGAGGGTTCATACTAACCACCAATTGTGTTAAATAAACTTTTCTGCATAGTATGGTTCGAGATCACCGAGGGCCTATAGTTTCAACCATGCTCCAAGAATTGAAAAAGGAAGTAAATAGCAGAAATTGGACAGGGGAGGACGTGTGAGAGATGAGAAGGGGGACAGGTTAACAAAATAAAAGTGTATTTCAGGTGTTATAAAACGAATGTGGATAGTTATAAGATTGGTGTTTATGTAGGGTGGGGAGGAAAAAATATCAAAAATAATAATACAATTTGTACTTTTCGGTGTGTCATTAAAACAAAGAATAAGGTGGTAGCAACAAACCACCTTTTTTGATTAATCTAGAAAGATCGCTTTTAATATTTTTTTCTAGAAGGAACTACAAACTCTTGATAATGAATAAGGGTGGGCATGATAAGGAAATAAATTTATAAAATTCTCAGCGTTAGATTTTGCAGTTGAGTGTTTCTATTCGAAACACAGGTGTGTGTAATTGTTACTGAAATTATGTTCCCAAAAATATTTTTTCTATAGAATTAAGGACTTTATTATAAAACCAACGTGAGATTTTAGGTATTTGGTTTATACACACACACTTTGGAGTTTTACTAAAAGGAATTGCCTCTAGGCTGAGAAAATTATTAGTGGAAAAATTCGAACATTTTCAAGAAATAAATAAACCACTGAAAACAAAATCATATCTTCTTGAAACACTCAAAATATCGTCGGTCGCGTCACAGAGTGACGTATTCGACATTTGGACTTTTTTGGAGGAAATTTGGAAGATAAGTTTATTTTGTACTACTCTACATATTCCAAATTGTAAACATCAACAGTGGCTGAATTAGTAAAGATGAATTAAACGAATAATGACACGTATGTACAAAACGTGTAAATTGTCCGCATACCTTAACCATGTATTTGTCGAAAATCTATTACTGGCAGGCACAGTAGTATAGTATCTGCATTATGAGTCTTCGCCGCGTCACATAGTGACGTATTTGTTGCAGACCGTTTTTGCAGTTGACGGTTAGAATGTTATTTTGTCGTTTCACATATGTGATGTATTTGCGCAAAAGAGTCACATAACGGACGTATTTGCGCGTCGTATTTGTTATTTATCACGTGAATTGTATTTGTGGTTTCACATAGTGACGTAATTTTATTAAACATAATCTTTCACCTGGCTAGATCAAAGTGGAAGCTTATAGTTCAATAATTTGAAACTTATTTTGGCGAATTTTACACTATTTTAATTTGAAAATATATGTTATAATGAAATCTAGGGGGGCAAACTTAAAGCGCAAAATCTTAAAGCCGTTTTTCTCGAAATGCGTATTTTGCAAAGACGTCAGTAAATTGTGGACGCGGACGAAGATATGTGGAGCGAAAGTTAAATTCTTACTGTAAATTCAGATTGGATTAAATCGATGTGGCGGATTTGATTTTACTAGTTATTTGTATGTAAACCACAATTTTATCCGATGATCCTACTAACTATTGGGAAACCTAGACAAACTATTAATTTATTTTGGGAAAGAGTTCCATATGTACCTTTTAAAATTATACAGGAAAAATCAGTTTTATTGATGTGCCTCTAACACAAACAAATACCCCAACCCTAGGCCAAATATATAAAAGAATGGTACATGTTAGACTTGAAGGGGTTACATATGGAACTCTTCCCCGATTTTGATCCCCTAAACAAGACGTATATATTGGTGTATATTTTAACGTAATTTAACATGATTTTTCATATAAGCGCTGTATTAACATTTGACCTTTGCAGAAGCGAAGCAGGGGTCTAAAACTCGAACCCCGTGATTTTCTGCTAGAGTCTAGCCCTATTGATTCACAGCAACAAAATCAATTTTAGAAATGAAAACCTAGGTGAGTACCCGCCTGAAAGCAACGCGTGCTTGCTCTTGGAATGTCAGAAATTTTTCTTCTGGATAAAAAACCAATCCACTTTTGGTTAAGAAGTTCCGATTGGGTATGGCATATCCCTTAACTACATTTAATCACTTTTGAAAAAAAAAATACGGAGGAGCGGACCCCTGCCGGTTTATTGACATTATCTAATACATTGTCCAATAACCATTAAGTCTAACACCCAATTTACCTAACAACCAAAATGTCTAAGAGACATTGTGGTCTAATTCCTTTTAGTCTAATTCCCTTTCGTATACTACCATTTTGTCTATAACCACAACACATGTTGGTCTAATTCCCATTTGGTCTAATATCCAGCTGGTCTATATTCATTTCGTCTTATATCCATTTGTCTATCACCCAATTGGCCTAATATCCATTTGGTTTAATACCATCTGTTCTAATATCCATCTGGTAATATCCTATTAGTCTAATATCCATTTGGCCTAAAACCCATTTGGTCTAAGGTTCACCTGGTCTACGTGTCTATTGGTCTACTACCCATTTTGGACTCAGATGTGCACTTAGTCCAAACATGGATATGTAGACCAAATGGATTTATGGCCAGATGTGGTTGGTAGACCAGGTAGATAATTAGACCAGATGGATATTAGATCAAATTGGTTATTAGACCCATTGGATTAGACCCATCGATATAGACAATAATGGATATTAGACGAATGAGTTTAGACCATATGATTATTAGACTTACATGGCTATTAGACAAAATGGTTATTAGCTAAATGGTTAATTAGACTAAATGGGATTAGTCCAGTGGGAAAATAACCAAATGCAATCACCCCTGCCTTGTTTTAAGGGGGAAACTACCCTAGATCTAACAAGAAAAAACGCTACCTCCCTTTTGCGGTGATCGGCATATTTTCTTCTAGGCCGTTAGGTATATACCTGTCTATTTTTAAAGCGGACACTGGCACAATTTCACAACAATGAAATTTCTTGAATTTGCCCTCAATGATATCCTATGCCAATTGGACAACCAGATATATTTTTACACATAAAATAACATACCCCAAACAGATAAGGACATTGATATAGGATAAAGACTCCAGTAATTTTGTATGCCAACTTTTAAGTTTTCCCATAACTTTATCAACAAATGGGTATATTCATGAATATTTTTGACTCGTACTCACATGATATTAAAACCACAAAGGTTATAGACCGATCAAACAGTGTGCAGTAACGTTGGAAACATCACACAGCGTGCGTGTTCTTGTGTAAACGCCAAATTTTCGTCGTCTGCTGAATTTAACGTCGCCGGCCGACGTTATTCTAAAATCGTTTCTGTTTACCCATAAGGAAGCTGAATGTGTGTCGTATCATTTCGGTTGAGGGTTTGTATATAACAACGCTTACAACCATGCAAAGAATATCGATTTTTGAAAATCTTGAGGGCGCACTATTTTTTCAAATATGCCGTGTCTCTTTTAACAAACCACATGGGAAATGAGTGAGTTGCAAAGCAGCCCGAATTCCATTTGACAGAACTGTAATGTAAACAATCTACTTCTTGCATACACCAAGTGTCAAATAATACACGCATGTAGCTGGCTTCTGTTAGTATTTAATCTTATTATTCTTTCGTAGGCGCTACTGAGCTTGATAATGGGATTGGTATGTCATGCCAGCTGTTTTCCTGAAAGTCATATTGGGTTTTCATGGATGCTCTTATCAGACGGTTCGGTCATTTAAGCTTTATTGCCGTTGGAATTTTGATGTTTTCTTCTAAGAGTCAGAATAGCTTACGTTTTCATACACCATGGTTGTGATTTCTGGTTTGTCAACTATTGAGCGGTAAGTACGCCAAAAAGCCCTTTCGGAGGTCCGACTGCGCATGTCCTACTTTGAGATAAAACCACTTCCTGTGCAAGGTATTTGCACGGCGATCCCGGATACAAATTGGTACTATTTTGTATATTACTAATATTCGATATCAAAAAGTAGTAAATTGGTAACCTCAAATGTTGATAGTTTCCTGTAAAAACGACCGTGCACGTAGTGTTTATTTGGTTAACGAGCTCTCGAGAATATCCGGCTTTTAGCTTTCCCCTTTTCCTCCAAATTTACCGCGCCACATTTACGACCCGGAATATCACTCACCTTGATTTCTGGTACCAACATGGATAGTCTATGGTCCTCCCTCTTTCCATTGATATCCAGTGTGAGTACCAACATGCCTAAAATTATTGGTACTTCGGTATTTTGTTGCTAAAATGGCCTCGGTCTATTAGAATTAGAAGCGCGTTAAACAACATCACTTACGTTTTGTTTCACTCATGCAGATGTATCACGCGGTCTAAATTATTTCGTGCTAGCGAACGGTTTAGTTGATTTATTAATTCTCGTAACCTGGGGGACCATTCAATGCTCACGTCCATTTGTTCTCCCACAGGGGTCAGGTATTAAATAATCATAGCTCATAACTGATCACATTGGTTGGTGTATTCATGAAAATACCATGAATGACAAAAATAAAAGAGATGGCAATTTACATAAACCAACATTTCCAAAATGGCCGCCATTTTAAATGTAATAACACTACTATGGTGATTTAGTGTCGCAATGTGTGTTAATGACAGCGAAACAACTTCACCACGCTCCTTCACCATTTGATCAAGGATCTTCCCATCTGTGTAGACCACCCACCATAGAGGAAATACTGAGGGCAATACGCAGTAGAAAATAACAAGCTGCTGTTTGGATTATGCTATCACAGCAGAAGCCCTCAAGGCGGTGGAGAAGTAATGGCAAACATCATACACTCTTTTTGTGTGGAGTCTTCAATGGACTACTCCTCCAGACGCAGTGGATCACCAATGTCATTGTCCCTTGCCTAAGAAAGGGGACTTGACTCTTTATGACCAACTACAGAGGGATACACTGATGTCCATTGCTGCAAAGGGTGTCACAACAGAGGTGTTGTTGACAAGAATCAGAGACCATGTCGATCCCTTGTTAAATACAACCAAGCTGGCGTTCGTCCCTGGCAGAAGCTGTTCACAGCAAATTCACATCCTGCGAGGATTATTGAAGACATTTTGGGTAACTACCAGCTTCCCCTCTCACCATCACATTCATTGACTTCAATAAGGCATTCGACTTCCCATCACAAGAAGTGTCATGTTTTGCAATTTGCGTCACTATAGTATACCTGAAGTCATAGTCAATGCCATCAGGGTCCTTTACAACAACTCTAAGAGCGCTTGTTTTATGGTGGGATGGCACTACTGCTTCTTTCCCAGTCACACACTGGAGTGTTGCAAGGGGATGTTCATGCCCCGGTTCCTG
Organism: Ophioderma brevispina; assembly: GCA_023653785.1. NCBI lineage: Eukaryota > Metazoa > Echinodermata > Ophiuroidea > Amphilepidida > Ophiodermatidae > Ophioderma > Ophioderma brevispina. The sequence continues at coordinate 29,497 of JAMKCH010003472.1, read as the reverse complement.
TTTATCGTACTCATCGATTACCTGATGAAGATGGCACCAGATGAACCACGTCATGGTGTAGGCACACTCCTCGTCGGTCAAGGAGACACCCGCGGTAGCCTTAAATGATTTGGATTTTGTAACGATATTGCCTTGCTTGATTCATCAATACCAAATTCACCGGCTCAACTCACTAGAACAGCTTCGGTTGCAGAACAACTGGGCCTTACCATCAGTTTTGGTATCAAGACTGAAGATATGACCATCAAATGCAATGCCCAAACACCTCTGGAGGTTTACAACCAGCCGATAAAACATTGACCAACTTTAAAGTATCTTGGATCCATGATGGCCACCAGTACCAGTGACTTAACCTAGGCGAAACGCTCTTGCATGGACTGCCTTCTGGAAGCTTGAAAGATCTGAAAAGGCTCATCCATCTCAATTGCCACCAATGTTTAAGATTTTTAACTCCCATGTGTGACTGTACTCCTGTAGGATGTGATTCATGGATACTATCTGCTGCCATGGAAACAAGAAAATGCATTGCAACATCATTCTACAGAATCATGCTGAACATCAAAACGTCCTTGACTGTGTAAGTAATGCACAAATCCATCGTATGGACCAACCCCAGCCGCTCATCAACACTGTAAGGCACATCAACTACGGTCCTTTGCACCTTCCCGAATTCTAGGGACGCCCCTTAATGTTTTTTGACCATTATTTACGCCAGCAAACAGATCACTGGATTGGCAAATGATCGCAGTGCTTGGAAAAACTTGTAGTCGCCTGCTCCGCAGTCGAATGATTTGCTGATGAATGACTGTGTGTTGTTCCTGGGTCCAAGAGGTTTAATATACATTGGCAGAATGTCTGAGTTAATGGAAAATATTAATATACACCTGTTGTTAAGATGGCCGACATCTCGTAAAGAAACTCGTATAATTCTTATTATATAACCTAAGAAGGTGATTTTTGGTCTCAAAATGAGTGTTTTTTTAGGAAATTCCTAAAACTGGGCTTTATGGCCCTTATGACCGAAGACCCCAAAACATTGACTACCAAAGGTTGTGGACGGACCAGACCATGTAAGGTGTTGCCACAATTCGGGGCCATTTTTACTCTTGACATTCTAGCACCAACTTGATTTTTATGACCAACTACAGAGGGATTACACTGATGTCCATTGCTGCAAAGGGGTGTACAACAAGGTGTTATTGACAAGAATCAGAGACCACGTCGATCCCTTGTTAAGAAACCAAGCTGCTTTCGTCCTGGCAGAAGTTGTTCACAGCAAAATTCACATCCTGCGAAATTTTATTGAAGCTTTGGAACTACCAGCTCCCTCTCACCATCACATTCATTGACTTCAGAAGGCCATTCGACTCCATCAAAGAATGTCATAGTTTGCAATCTTGCGTCACTATAGTATACCTGAAGTCATAGTCAATGCCATGCAGGGTCCTTTACGTACAACTCTAACAGCGCTGTTATGGTTATGGCAACAAATCACTGGATTCTTTCCCCAGTCCACCACCTGGAGTGTTTTGCAAGTGGATGTTCTTGCCCCGTTCCTGTTTATCATACTCACGTTTACCTGATGAAGATGGCAACAGATGACACCACGTCTGTGTAAGTCACCATCCTCGTCGGTCAGGAGACACCCAGCGTAGCCTTAATGATTTGGGATTTGTAGACGATATTGCCTTGCTTGAGTCATCAATACCAAATGCACAGGCTCAACTCACTAGACAGCGCTGTTGCAAGAAACAACTGGGCCTCACCATCAGTGTATCAAAGACCTGATATATGACCATCAAATGCAATGCCCAAACACCCTGGAGGTTTACAACCAGCCGATAAAACATGTGACCACCCTTTACGTATCTTGGATCCATGATGGCCACCAGTACCAGTGACTTAACTAGGCGAAACGCTCTTGCATGGACTGCCTTCTGGAAGCTTTGAAAAGATCTGGAAAGGCTCATCCATCTCAATTGCCACCATGTTAAGATTTTTACTCCCTCCTGTGTGACTGTATCTGTATGGATGTGTTCATGTATACTTATCTGTCGACATGGAGAACAAGATAAATGCATTTGCAACCTCATGCTACAGAATAATGCTGAACATCAAACGTCTGACTGTGTAAGTATGCACAAATCCATCTTATGACCAACACCCAGCCCCTCATCAACACTGTAAGGCAACATCCACTACTGTTGCCTTGGCCACGTCTCCAGAACTTCCTAGGGGACGTTGACCATTATTTCAGCCAGCAAACATCACTTGCATTGGCAAACGATCTCAGTGCTTGGAGAAAACTTGTAGGCGCCTGCTCCGCATTCGTAATGATGATATGATGATGTGTGTTGTCTGGGTCAAGAGGTTTAATATACAATTGCCTGAATTGTCTGAGTTATGGAAATTTATATACACGGCTGGTTTTTCAAGAGGGCCGACATCTCGTTAAAGAAGCCCGTATACTTCTTATTATATAACCTGAAGAAGGTTATTTTGTATCAAAATGAGTGTTTTAGAACTTCCTAAAACGCGCTTTATGGCCTCTATGAACGAAAACACCAAAACATTGACGACCAAGAGGGTGTGGACGTGACCATGACCATTTAAGTGTTCGAAATTCGGGCCAGTTTACTCTTGACATACTGAAACCAACAAATAATAGTTCTATTAAATTAAATACTGGCCTAAATACCAAAATGCCTAATTTCCCATGCAATTCACAATATATGTTCCTTGGGGTGAATCATATAGAGAATTCCAGGGGTCATATTTTGGGTGTCACAATGGTAGTCTATGGATAACATGACTCACGACTCCATGTGACGGTTTGAGAATATTGCTATGAAATCCTTGACCTAAAAAACCTCCACTTTGTCACCAAATCGTCATCCTAGGTACATTGGATAGGCAAAAACAACACTGGAGTATAAAGGATTTTTCCTGTTATTTGTTGACCATCTTGTGATCATCAAACAGTGACGTATGAAAACTTCCATTACTTTTATATTCATCTCACAGTTGTGTAAATAGTTTTATATTGCACTCCGTGACCTAGAATATATGTAATTGGACATACCACACTCATCTTCATAGGCTATATAATAAGAATGCAAGTTTGTGGCAATTAATGCAGCCATCTTGAAAATATCGGCACATGCAACGTTGTATGTTTTTGGGAATATTTTATTGAACTCTTAAAAAGTACAACTTTCTAATAAAATTTAAAAACACCAAAATTGTCTTCTTAGGGGTCTTCCATTTTGAAAAAGGCTCGTATGCAGTTGCCACACCATTTTATTTTGTCACAACCCGTTTTCATTAACTGGCTCCACATCCCGACTGGCCCATTTTTAGCCTATGCATGACATATGTTATTTTTCCGGCCCCGGTACCACCTCTCTTAAACTGGTTGGTGCTGCTGCACTATATCGGGATTCCGGAAAATGGAGTCCACACAACTCACAATCGATTTTCATAGTTCAATTCATTGCTCGCCTATTTTTATATTCGGGTTCTAAAAACAAGTCGCTGTTTTGAGGTTTAGCTCGACCCTCTGCCCCCGCTGTGTAGAGCTATTGTACGGGATTAGATTTCGGGGGGGGGGGGGGGGGCTATAGAGTTTTGTTACAAAAACAAGATTTTGTCGCATCATAACTGGATTGACATAGGTCCACCCTTGTTCGTTCCAACCAGAAATCTGTCATAATCAACTACCCACAACCATGTACTGTCTTGAGCATATTCAATTTTTTGGTGTACCATATATAGTATTATGCATTATTTGACATTAATGAATTATGTGTTTTGATGTACAGTTCAATGCAAATTGGGGTGAGCATGTGGAATACACAAAGTCAATACAGGTGAGTTGCATCTCTGTGTTAATGAATGTGTCATGTTTTTAACACTAGTCAGAAATACATGAAACCCCAAGTAGATATGATTTTCTTTTATTTTTTATACCCTATTGTTGACAAGAAATAGTTGCTTCACAAAACATCACATCTGAAATGCCACCTTTTCTTAATGGACCATTTGTAGTCAGGCGCATTGTCATCTGCCTGCGAATATTTCGCCAACTTTGTTTTCACTTTCATTCCTCTGTTTTCAAAAAGGCATCAAAATGAATCGAATTCAACATGTTGCCGAAATTGATATTTATAACAGGTTACTGGCTCTGTATATTTAATATTAATTTTTATTTTTATAGCGGTACTTAAATCTCTGGCGCGGCACTGTCATAATTTATGGATACACTACCTAACAAATCAAAAATCCTATATAGGAACATGCATCTTGGATTCAGATATGCAATTCCATTTTCCTATCTGTCTTCTCTCCATACTCTATTCGACCTTGTCTAATCTCATTTCGTTTTCACCCCTACCCCTCCACCGTTTCCTCCGCTCTATCCAACTCACCTTGATGCGTGCCTTCCTCTTCTGTCTCTCTATACTACCTCCTCTTCTGTGTCGTCTACTTCTATTTTCCATCGTTCGGATAGTTTATGTTTTTCAACACAAGATTTCGGTGGTAGGGGAAATAGTGTTTCCAGGGGAGGGGAATTGGAGAGAAAAAAGATTGTCACAAGGAAGAGAAAAGAAAAAAAAATGGCAAGCTGAAGGTTAGAAAAAAAAGCTTTGTCAATAGACCTTAAGCCACTATCACGAATTTCCTTTCTTCAATGTAAACAAATCGCTCCCCCTATTTTTCACCAAAGTCCCATTTTTTTGCACTGTTGTTTGGAACTATTATGTATACCGTGTGTCATACTTGATGTCTCACCCCCCATCGGAACAGAACAACATCATTACTCTGCGGCAATATCTACAGGTGCGAAAAACACTTGCTACATTTTCTAATAAGCAACAAAAAGTGTCTGCCTTTATAAATCACAAAATCCCCATCAAGTTTTTTTGCTGTTTTATGAAAGATTTCGTCAAACATGATAAAATATCTATCCCGGAAGTACCAATAGTGCCTTTGGCATTTAAAAATGGCGGATGAGAAGAGGAGAAAGCATCGATAGAGGTTAAAGAGTGGGCCTTAAAACAAACACCAAGGGGAAAACTTCTTTGAGTAGCTGATATTGTTAAGGCCATTCCCATTGAGAAATTACGGGCAATCATCAAGGACAGAGTTATTGAACACCAGAGTTTATGCCACAACAGACCCAACTTAAGGAAGCGATAAGACAATATTGGCCCACATTATTATTCTGCACCTCACTCTAATCACCCTACCAAGTGTGAAAGATCGGCATTAGGGTTTAGCCGCAAGCATTCAAAAAAAACAAAAAAGGTTAACCGAAAAAATGTCTGAAAAAATATGCAACTAAGCTAATTAAAATTCATGAATAGGGCCCAATATCGCCAGCCCAAAAGCTACACAGAAATTGCGGCACCTCACTCTATCATCCTATCAAGTTGAAGGAAATTGGGGATAGCGTTTTGCGCAGAGATTTTAAAAAGGTTAACCGAGTCATATGACGGACATACGGACACACAGAAATTTGGACTGTATGTGCCTCCGTGAACATTCGTCAGGCGACACAAAAATAGCTTTCCGTTTTACGTCGAAACTCCTCTAGTAGAACAGCAAATTGTACGGCAATTCTGTTAATTGTTTTGGCCTGGTACCACAAGTAAGTGGCTTTGCGCCTAGGAACCCTGGGCTGTGTCGAGATTTGGTATATTTCAAATACTCGTAATTTTCGATATCGAAAATTAGTATATTGAAAATGGTTACTATTTTCGAATCGTTAATTGGTAGTATTTTCTGGTATGTTACTGAATATTCGATATCAAAAAGTAATAGATTGTTTAAACCACAAAGCTTAGTACTTTTTTACAGTAAAACGGACCTTGCACGTAGTGTTATTGGTTAGGGGCTCTCCATAATATTCTGTTAGTGCGGCACCACACTAAATAAACGCTCCATTGAAATACACGTAAAAGTACAACATCGCGCCCTCTGATTGGCACCCCGTGGACAATATTTTAATGTTGTGATGATACATTTACCTATAGAGCACAACACAAACTTTCAAAGAATTAGCATTTTTGATACAATTTTCTAGTATAGATTTTAAGAAAAGGGCATGTGAACAGCGCCACAACTATTTTGAGCCGACGGGCACGCCGCATAGCCGCTTTCGACCAGGGCCGGAAGTCGCAAGGGCCATCCTACTTCTACACAGATCGACTTCAAAAATTTTGTGAAATCTCAGCGATGATCAAGCTATACTCTTTCACTTTTAGTATATATACCACCTCACGGAAAAACCGGTCCCCAAGGACTGCAAAATATCCACCATGTTTTCTTCTTTTACTGAACTTACCTACCAGTCCCCCAAACGTGGAGTGATTAGTGTTGTGCGCCCTATTGTTTCGATGGTACACCGTACGTAGGAGCTGAAAAACATTAAAATTATGTCGCCACAATTCCTTTCCATACTACTTTGTTCTACTTATGTGTTCTTGGCCCCGGTGTCTTGTGCTCAGTATCATGTACGTCTTGGGGAATTCTCTTGTGGGAATGTGGTGTAGTTTGTGTCGACGGGATTGTGGCCTCTGGAACTGTGATGTGTTTCCCGGCCATTTGTTTTTACGTATTACAAATGTTTGTAGACATAACAGATTATAACTCTCTGCCAATTCCTTTCGCTTCGTCCAAAAATACGCCGCTTCCCACCAGACAGAAAACCATGACAACGGCACAATGAATTGACTTTAAACGTGAATTCAAGGGCGGTTATTTGGGGGTTGTGTGTTCGTCTAACTTCTTCTAACATTCTCCATTGTAGTATTGTCCATAAAATCACTAAAAACACGTTGTGCTCTATGTATCAACAGCACATATTTTCCACTTCCTTATCCTTGCGAATGCCCCTTGATGACTTCGGAGTTCTGATGGGAGGGAAACTCGGCACCCGGGTGTTTCGGCATAACAAGCGGACAAGATAGCTCAATCAGGTAAGCGCTAGATCCAGTGTATGCTCATCCATGCGTGTAGGCGTGCGTTCGAGCCCGTGAGAGTAGTTATCTTGTAATTCCCCTGGACAAAGAAATTAACCGCTGGTGTAATGATTTACCCATGCGATATTTGGGAAGTGATCCCGGCTGACGATTATTATCTCGATGAGGTTTGATGATAAGGAAAGCGCTGAATCCGATGCTTGCTCCCTTGAAGCTGGTTTATGGATGGATTGGCCACAGTGATCATCGACCATTTGTGAAAGCCGCTGTAGAGGCCAATGCATAAGGCGCTATATAAATCTCTACTATTATTATTATTAACAAGCCTACGCAGCCCTATTTAGTACGGGAGGGGGGGGCACTTGTATCAAGGGGGATCATAAGATGCGTGAATGAGAAAACGCAGAAAAGCGTCTCTTTTTCAACAGACGATGTACGTCGCGTCAATTAATTAGGGTGCCTAAAAAACAGCAAATATGGGGAGGAAAAAGGGTTATGTTTTCTTAACCCTGATTGAAATTGTGCTTGCGTATGTTTGGCTGGTATGTACTACTCAATTAAGCAGACGATCAAAATCATCAAAAAGCATATAGTAAATCGGAAGTAAAGCCAAGCAAGAAATACGGGTAGCGGCTATATAACGACAAAATGTATTGCTACTTCATCGAGTGTATTACATAGTGGACGGATGTTGAATCTTTATCATTTTACGAAATAAGGAAATGAGGCTAAATACCAAAAAAAAAGTAATAAATGCCAAAAACAGGCAAGTGCGAACCTTGCCATACTGCATTAATTAATAATCTTAATTAGAAATTTGCAAGTTTTGACCGTATGTTGCATAACAGAGAGTTTCGTTGGTATTACATAGTGACGGAGGTTGAACCCTCATTCCCACAGGTCTTTTTAAATACTTTTTAGTAAAAATTCGTCATCTAACTAACGTCGACCAAGCAAAAAATATTGTAATTTTAAATTATAAAAATCGATATTTTATAGTCGATCCAACCTCATAGCCGTCCTTCTATAGTTTGGGCTGCGACAACTGGATAGAATAGGGTGAATCATCAGGTTGTAATCGGTAGTTAATGATAAGACGATCACAATAGGATTTGACTCCCGTGTCCAATTAAAAATTAGGACTGAGCTCAACAAAAAGTAATGTTTGTCAGTAATTCTGACAAACTTTGCATGGAAATAAAACCATGAGCAAGGCCTATAGTATTCATGACCATATGCTTTGCCAGCTTCATCTATTCTGTACCTTGTTGTAGTCGGATTATTGTGGAATGTGGATGAGGGTTTTAAGATTCTTTTTCTTTGCATTTGTCGAAAGATTAGATTTTCTTCGGCTTTAAGGCTATGAAACTGACTTACCCATATTATTGTTGAATTTTATGGGATGTTCGGAAAAAACATTGTTCTCCAGCCATTTCTTCAAAATGTTCCCGTTTCATTCATGGTTCATATCATGGGACAAAAATATAGCAGAAGTAGCAGCAATGGCCGCGAGGTGGCCGAACGTCACTGCCGTGGATTATTGGAACATGGATGCACACAGCAGTTCCCGATTTTTATTGGTCTTATAATAGCTAAATTAATTTATTGTAATATATCAATGTTGAGAAATCGTTCAACATAAGTTGCCTCCACTATAGTTAAATTATAAAAATTAGAGGGTTATTGTCCCTTTATTAAACGTTATGAATACTAGGAAAATTTTAATAAAACTTATGAGAAAAACCTTAGGAAATCGCTCGCATGATTAATTTTCTGTTACATAACATGTAAGCTTTCTTTCCAAAACCTACTTAATACCTGAAGACTTTAAAAGGTGGATATGTGTCTAGTGTGACCTCTCAAACGCATAACAGAGAGGTCAAAAGTTAAATATGATGATTTACTGAGAAGGACATTTATTTTCATTTGGTAACTCATATATGAGTGGAATGCATTGGACTCTCTATCGAGCGTCAGTACCAAAGAACGGAGGGACATCCCTAGCATCATTACTTAAGGCACTCATGAATGGGTTTGGAAACGCCTTGGGGTATTTGTTAAGTGGTTGATATTAATGAAATGTATGGTTCTGTGAATGCCTTTAAAATATACGCATAGTGTGATGCTGTTACGTTTCTGTAATTGGCGTATCTCTGGTAAGTTTGTGGACTCTTTACTACAATGCAAATTTCTACGACTTCATATTGGATTCTTCCTAGCTATGAGTCAATGAACATGGTTGTTATCTTAATCGCGTTGATATCTTTGGTCATTTGGCTCATCTGTCAGTTTTCTTTCTAAATGCAAAAAGAGTGAATTTCACCCTTTTAGAGTGATTACAGATCTCGCTCAAAAAAAAATCAATTATGTCAAAAGAGTTAAAAAATATATTATATATATCGGCGCAGCACCGTGCGTGTGCTTGTGTTAAATCGATGGTCGTGTGAGCGCCTGTTGTGAGAAATTTAAGACTAAAGTTGTTCGGGAGTGTATAGGGTCCTATGATCGGAATTCATGCAGACGGCTAAAACTAAAATAATTCATTGATCGTCGGCACGCGTCCCAAATACTGACGTATTTGCATAAATACGCTTTCGAGAAAGGAAAAAAACGGCTTTCTTTTTAAAGATTAGTGATTTAATTTGGCCCACACTGGAATAAAACTAGATTTCAATTAACCTTGTGAAACACTGAATAAATTAAATTTCAAAATATCAGCTATATTCAGCTTCCAATTTATTTAGATTATGCGAAAATTATGTTAAAAAAATAGTCACTAGTAAAACGACACAAAAATAGCAATTCAACACGTGGTAAAATAACAAAATACGGACGCGAAGAAACTAGGCGTTTGTGACGTCGTTGCGCAAATCTGTCAATATGTGAAAAACGACCAAAATACCAAATTCTACGGGAAACTGCAAAATCGTTGCAGCAAATACGTCACTATTGTGAAGCGCGAATACGTCAAAATGCAGATACTATGTTATGGGCCTGCGCAGTATAGCTTTTTGACAAATTACAGGCGTTATGTGATGCGCGAAAAACAAACGACGTGCCAAATATCGTCAAAAAGTCAAACTGGCGATACGTCACTACATTGTATGTGACGCGGGCGACGGGGATATAGATGTTCCAAAACGGTTATAATAATGATGTACACAAACGAAAAAATAATAAACCTTTAATTAACTAAATTGCGGGTAATAAGTCCAAGACTTTGACTAGATCTATTACTGACCATACGCACATTGCAATAAAAGGGACCTGCGGATATAAAGCAGAGAAAAACGCCCCCAATAGTTGCAACTAGGCTGATGAATGTCATTTTGGGATATTTGCGGTCTACATAAGACTCAATTTTCATGAGGTATCTGATTTCTCTAAAATTGCCTAACAAGCTAAAAACAGAACAAAAAAAAACTCCAAATTGTGATTAGACTGTTCCTTTTCAAAAAAGCAACTAGTGCGAGGGCCATTTTTGAGGTTAAAAGCAATTGAGAACAGTGTTTCTATATGGAAAGTTTATGCTGATCCAAATTTCCGTCCCCAAAGCTAATGTTTAGGGAAAGTGGGACTATTTGCCTAAATTCAAAATGGCCGCCCATTTTAACATTTGTGTACGCAACTCACGGATTTAAGGCTTGTAAAGACTTCATTCTTGGGTCAACATATGTTTCAGGGGTCGAGAACACAACTAGACCATCAGTTAAGGTATTATGCCATATATTGACAATTAATTTGCATAAATTTAAAACGGCGGCCATTTTGATTTTTTATGCAAATTAACTGTCAACATGACCTAATGCTATAAGGTCATACACCATGAGTTGGGAGCAAAGTGTGTTACATGCTTGAAACTACCAACTATTACACGTTTTCACACTTAAATGAGAGTAAGTCATCATTTTTTTTGAGATAGCTATAAAACTATATATTGTTGTAAAGCTAAAAATGTAATGAAGACAGATATGCAACTTGTATGTGCATATACAGGGTGCCACAAGTGGCATATAAGGTGGAAAAGTGAAATTTTGATGTAAAAAGTACAACATTTTGTGGCAGTCTAATTTGTTACCTTCAATTAACATCATAGCTTAAACTGCTGTATGAGTCAAAATTAATGCCACATAAATAACAAACAAAATGAGATGTTATTTATCTTAATACATGGCAGGGTTACAAAGATATAAAACAAACAAAAAAAGCAAAAGCCCCGAATATCAAAAACCCCTAGCCTGTAACACATGCCTCATTCGTAGCCACCTCATCCGTAGGCACCACCCTCTCTGACCCCGACTGACTCAAAATACGACAAACTCAAAAAGTAAAATAGCACAATAATTGAATAAATATTTAAATCAGCTGAAATACGAAATGGTTCTTATGATACAATAAAAAAAATGTTTAAAATATTTGTGAAAAGGTAACGCCACTCTCGTTTTGTATACCCCAACTCAGGGCGCATGACCATAACTTAATAATCTAATTAATGCCTTGACCCTTGAAACACCTATGGATAGACACAAAGAATGAAGTACAGCCTTAAATCTTGAGTTATGTACAAAAATGTTCAAAAATGGCCAGCCCATTTTGAATTTTGATGCAAATTAAACTGTTAAGCATGACCTAATGCTATAAACTAATGATTTAATTGTATTCCTTAACCCTGAAAACAATTGTACAGACACAAGATGAGCATACAGCCCAAATCTTGAGTTAGTGTAAAAACAAAGTTTATGCTAATTAGGCCACATTTCCTCTCAAAATTCAGCTTGGGGAACAGAAAACTTGGATTAGCATAACATTGGTCAGTCTATAAAACACTAACCCAATTGCTTTTACTCAAAAATGCCTTCGTCATGTTATAGGAGCATTTTTGAGACCAGTTGGAACCGTATATGAGGGGTTTTGAGTTCTAACTAGCAAACCCACAACAGGTCTTTCATGATGATCAGATTTACTATAACATTTTGGCTATGGTTCAAAAATAAGCGTGGAAAAAGATGTTGGACTTACACAAAGAAAAAAACTACACAATACTAATTATTGCATTTAAAGTTTTGTTCATGAATAACAATACAAGTGAGTTATGGTATAAAGTTCTGGTCTTACTTTGTATGAAAGTACTTGTAATATCGTACTTTCGTTCTGTGGTAGAGTAAGCACCAAGCTATTATGCTTTTGAATATATTCACTATGAGCCAATAAACCTCATTGCCAGTGGCGCCAGTTCATATAACTTTCAAGTCACCATGCATTGCGAGCAAATACACCCTATGTTGTTAGGCTGATTTAAGGTTACCCAGAAGCCCAAGAGGTTCTATATAGATACGAGAGGCAAAACGTTCGTAAATTTTAGAAATTCACCGTCTCGCATGTTTTGCCGACCACAAAGAAAAAACATAGGAGTACAAACAAGAGAAAGCAATGGACTTGCCTCCGTGACTTCTTCACATAATGTGGGTGTCCGATTTTGCATATACACTAATCGGTTAGTGATACAAATTAATGCATGTGTTAGAGGTGGCTCAGGTTGTAATAATGGTGTACCTGGATCATGTGCTCAGATACTCTCTTTTATCAAAATGGCAATGGCGCGATTAGGTGAAAAGATGTATTCATTGGGCGGTTTATTTAAATCACGGGGACGACGGATGGTCATTTCATTCGTTGGGTGGCCAGTGTTAGGCACAATTTAAACACACAATAGCACCCAACATCAACAAACTGTATGTTGGGGATGGTTTGTATCGACATGGACATATGTGTTGTATACAAGCACCAAACTGATGTAATATTCCTTGCAATATTCAAAAGGTCAGCTGCCCAGCACGGAGCTGGTTTGAGGGCGTTTCACCCCCTTGCCCAGAACGAGCATGGTCCAGCTGTGTTAACAGTGGTGCAATCAAAGCTACTGACACTCAGCCCTTGTTAGATACGCCCATAGTGAATTGGGGGCGGTACAACTTTGATCTATGATTGGCATATGTTTATCTCTCTATTTTCTAGTTTAGCACCACTCGATGGACAATGTTTAAAACGAACCCTCCCCCCCCCACCCAAAAAAAAAAAACGGAAGCCACTTACATGGTTAGATAGACTCGTACAATACAAATTGGGCATATAAGGCTCTTTCCCATCTTTTTTGGGGGAATGGGTGTAAATAAAAATTCGAGTCCCATGAAGCCTACACAAAAATCATCCAAAGTGGCCAATTTTCTTTAACAAAATGAACATTCGTGTTGTTTCAAAGTTCGGATCAGAAGACTCACATTTAAAGTCTATATGATTTGTAAAAAGGGTACCAGATAACGCAATGTCAAAACTGAGGGCGCTCTCTCTGCCTTATCCCTTGCCAGGTCCTTTGTGCCTTGTGGAAATCGCCTCTTAGAGACGATCTATAATATAATACACATGTGTACAGTCACCAAAGAGATGCTGAAACCTCTTATTTTATGACAAACAAGCAGGAAGTATGGAATCGCGGAGGGCGAATGCCCCATTGCCTCGATGGTGCCATCACTGTTGAGTGTATTTAGAAATAATTGTAAAAAATAAGAATGCGCATTCCGTCCGGAAACTTTGAACCTTGATTGACCTTTCGTTTAAAATTGAACGCGTGATGATAAGAATACAGATAACTAAAAATAATGCTGTTCATATTTTCTTGTTACTTCAGAGCAATTCCACGTGGCGCTAAATATGCAACAGAGGAGAGCCGAGCAATTAATTTATAACCACCGATCTAAATTTAATCTGGGGAATCTGCAAGAAGTATATCCACAAATGGACTAAGTTGATTCCATGAAAAAGACGCCAACACGCTAATTACGTTACAACAATTGTTTGTAAAGTTAAAAAAGAATTAATAACTTCGATTAAATTAGCTAAATAGTGGGGTTATTATGCAAATCCCCACACTCATCTGTAGCCAATTACCATTTCTTTGACGATGATGACGCTCTATTTTAGAAGGCCGGCCAAAGGACCAAACTATGACTTTTGACGGCGTTGTTTGTTAAGGTCCAACCTAGTGGATTCATACCACCATGGGATGTGCATCAACGTATGGGGTGTTGGCGCTTTCTTATTTTTTAATTCTGATGGGTAAAAAAATGGCCAAAAAAGGTAACCATTGTCCAAAAATAGAAAGTCATTCAAAGCATTCCTTTCTTCAAATAATCTATAGGAACATGTCCCCCATACCAGACCCCTTTTTAACTGATATTGAAATGGAAGTCATTCAATTTAAACTTTGGGGTCAAAATGGCCAAAAAAGGTCAAAAATTGTCCAACATAAATAGGAAACCATCAATGGCATTCCTTTCTCAATAATCATATCAGTAACATGTCAATTTAGCTTCAAGGGAGTCACAATTTAAGTGAATATAATGGAAGCCCAGTCAATTTATAAATTTGGGGTCAAAATGGCCCAAAAGGGTACAAAATTCAAAAATAGGTAAACCCGTCGAAATGCATACTTCTTAAAAATAATTTATCAGAACGTGTCAATTTAGCTTAAGGAGTCATATTTAAAGAATTGATAAAATGGAAGCAATTTCAATTTTTAAAATTCTGTGGGCAAAATGGGCCAAAAAAGGTAAAAGTGTTCCAAACATAGGTAAATCAGTCGAATACATTCACTTCTTAAAATAATCGATTAGAACATGTTCCATTCGCCTTCAAGGAGTCATATTTAAGTGGATAAATGGAAGCAATTCCGATTTATAGATTTGGTGGGTAAAATTGGCCCAAACAAAAATTGTGTGCAAAAATGGATACCTCAGTCCATTACCTTATTTCGCAAAATTTCAAGCGGAAAAATTTGACGTTTACCATCTCAAGGAAATTCACGTAGTACAGTTAGGGCTTGTCATTCTATTTTCAATTTTGCGATCAAAGTGACCAACATATCAAAATGTCCCAAAATGGTAAAATCACTTATCCAAAGGTGTTTAATAAGTGGATAGAAAATATTGGCCTTAATTGTGATAGATTTGTGGGTTGAAATTACAAGGAATAAGTATTTTGCCTTGTCATCAGGTGACAAGAGTGCTAGCCATTTAACTTTCAAAGTGGAATAATGGGACAATTCATCCAAACAGCTGATCAAAATCAATAAATGGGTGAAATAACGAAACGTATCACTTGTCCTACTCTGAATTATGTCTTCTTTTGCACCGTAGGTCAAAGGAATATATGCGTTTACATCCCGCGGGGATGGTAAATAGACTGCTAGACAGTCATAGATTTCGCCGAGTCGGAAAATTCATCAAAAAATCAATACTAAAAACTGGAAACCAATTGATAAAAACGTGTGACTTTGTCGCACATTTTGAATTATTGCCCTGTGAATTTTAGTATAGATTTATTTGAATATTTAAATAGGTTGTTAGGGCCAGGTGTTGACTTTTCTAGATCTCGGATGCAAAGTTTAAATGGGCAAATGTTTCACTGACTTTTATAATCAGCTAAATTATTTTTTTATGACTTTTTAAACCTACATATTAATACTTGTAAAGTATATTTCTTAGGGCTATAAAGTAGAATAACCAAATTAGACTATGAATAAAAATCAATCAAAACTAACTAATGTTCTTTGAAATTATTAGTCAACATTCTGTGAACACAAAATGTTATAATCAGTCTACACCTTGAATTTGATATGCAAAATTGATATTGTCCTATCTGGTTATAAGTTGGACATTGTCAATTCTTCAACGAGAATTTACTTTAGGCTACTCATAAGGCCTTTGTAAGTTAAGTATTATACACAGTGATTCATTTCAAGGATGTCTAAGCATGGGCTTGCTCTGTGTTTAATTTTGGCCCTGGGTTTGATCAATATAAACAGCACAAAACTTACCCATAATTTTTTTTTTTTTTTTTACGTGACTAACACTACGCAGCTAAGCACATGTGGCCCTCAAAAGTAATGTGTTTTATCATGAACAATCCTTCATACATAAGCATTAAACAAAGTACACTTTGAACAAATATTACATAGAAGTTCACTTATTCTTTAAGATAATCATCTAATAATATCAATTTACTAGTAAGTTACGCCAGACTTGCCACTTATTAACGAAGTGGATAGATTACCAAACAAAAAGGCCCGGTATTTACAACGTTGTGAATAATAATATTGTTATTCTATTTTACAGCATCAAATACGGTAAAGTTCTTACAAATTTTTGGACCTGACATATGAAATTAGCTATGAACGTTATCAATGTAAAAATTAATCTGTTTGTTCCAAAAAGGAGTAAACGGGGTGTCATTGAAAATGGGCGTAGACTTTAGAAATTTTTTGTTTATCCAGCTACAAAATGCGACCAAAATGTACAGCTATGGACATGCCACAAAGAGATGCATTATTGTCTCGGGTTCATCTTATTACAAAAAGTGCAGACATCAACTTGACGTGATGTTCATTTTAAAAAGTAAGTATGGGACGGCCAAGTATTCTTTGTTTATTCTTATAAGTGAACACCGTGTAACTTGGTGTCTCTGAGCAAACTTAAAAGTGAATGTACATATCTTTCCAAACCTCATCACTTATATTTAGAAGCACTTGCCATTGTTTGCAGCAACTTTATAATTTAGGAGACTGGACAAAAGCGCATAGAAGGTCCTGAAACCTTTGTTGTTGTTTAGAGAACAACTTCCACGGATCTGGCCTGATAAAAGGCTGTTATGAGTTTTCTACCATTCTTATTACATACATTGAAAGTTAGTTTTAATTGATCGTATAATGGCAGTATATTCTGATAGTTGGTTTTTACGCGTAGAACATTTACAAATTCTTCACTTTGACATAAAAGTACACCATCTTCTTCAGAAGAAGTCAGGTTCACGAAAATTGACACCTGATTTACAGTGATTATAATTAACAGAATATCCACCATCTTTTAGTGGTCAGTTCCACACAAAAGACTATTGTTAAGCGATACGATAAAATCCAAGTTCGGATTAGTACATGTGGAGTGGAGTGTGTCATACCCAAAGGGGGAGTTATTTTTTAATACGACCTTTATATAATAAAATTGATTTATCCCAAACACAATAAAGATCACACATCTTAAATTTGCAGATAAAAGGCATACAATCTTATCCATTTTGATCCCCATTTATAACACATCGGATCCAATTCAGCTTTCAATGATTCAATGTGCATTCAATTAGCCATTCTATCCACCCCAATGTTAGTAAGTCGCCACAAATGCTCCTAATTATGTTTATCCGGCTTTCCGTTCCAGCCAAATCGGAATAATATATCATTCAAGTTTTAACAAATTCCTTACTTGGGTTTGGTAACATCTGCGCTATATAACTTAATTTAGATAACACGTAGGGATTTCACCACAACTACTTTACCCAACACTGTTAGGTTTCTTTTGACCAGTGGACATTGTTGTCATAGCTTCAAGGACTCCTTATTATAGTTAAATATTTGCATATCTGTCAGGTTTGTACTAAAAGATATCCCCAAAGTATCAAAGGTACCATCAACACTCCAATTTAATTTCAGTCTATTGCACATTGCAGGGTTCTATATTTGTTTGATCCAATCCAGACCGCGTAGTTTTTAAATATTAACATTTAAGGGCCCGGAATTGATAGGAAAGTGTGTAAAGTTTGTACAGCACTTTATAGGGATGTTTCAGATCCAGCTAACATATTAAAGTGGTATCGTCAAGTAAGGACTGAGAGAGGTAAATGCAGGGAATGTAAGAGGAGCAACGCATTTATTGCTTGTATACATTGATTAACAGTGTGAGCGAGTAGATCTTCGAACCCGTGCGAGGACCAGGAAACAAAAAACCAAAAGAAAAGAAAGACAGAAAACGGAACCAAAATCAGTAGGGTAGAGCAAGAAGAAGATGAAGTATAAAGGAGAAAAAACGGAATAGAGAGGGTACAAATGGGGCAAATAGTGAAAGAAGAAAGGTTAGGATAAAGGACAAAGGGGCCCCAGAAGGTCGATTTTCACGTCTCTTTTTGCACAGTTCCGCCCCCCCGGCTATGCGGGGTAGGTTGGCGGCTTGTATGAGAAGGGGGGAAACGGGAGTTGTACGCAGTTCACCTACCACCCCACTGGTGTTTTTTTGCACACAAACACAAAACGTATGGAGTATAAGGGATCACCTTGTCTGCAACCACACAAATTTGAACATTAAAGTGGAGATTACCGTTAACAATTACAGATGACGATGCATTATTATATAGAGTGTACAGAACCATTGTTACATATATCTCTTCCGAAATTTAAAAAGCCTTCCAATGTAGTTAGGATAAATTGTGCGAGACGTGTCACAAGCTTTTTCAAAAACGATCAGTAACAGCATACCAGGGATATAAAATCTCAGTATAATTTGAATATGTCATAAATTAATCTATAGTTCACCAATATTCTTTGGGACAAAACCAGTCTGTGTCTTCTAAAATTATATTGGGAAGGATGATGTAATTTGTGGTATGCAAGGCTGATTGCTAATTTGGAAGAATCATTTTAAAAGGGAAATGGCTCTCAATTTTTAATTAAGTGCCGAGGTTTCTCTCCCTTTGGAATAAGAACATAGACCCATTGTTGTGTTGTGATATAACGCCTTTTTTTAAAACTGGCATTTAAAGAACGAAGAAGACAAACAAGGGGAAAATTTCAGATCAATAAAAACATTTCTAAAACTCAAATCAGTAAACCATCAGGTCCTGGAGTTTTATTGCTTTTCATATTTATTAAAGCCGCAGTTAACCTCTACCGTTATTTCCCCCTCTAATGCCTTCGGATTGCTTTGTAGAGTTTTATTAGATTGTATGATAATTATTGTTTAATTTATAAATTGGTTTTATTGTGTTGCTTTTCTTGTTACAGATTCGTTACTAAAAAGCACAAAACCTCTCTTCATTAATTCTCCCTGAGATGTGATTACTGAGCCATCATGGTTTCAATATTCTCATTGATCTCCTTATTTACATACTTTATTTTTGCCACAGTTTAGAAAGTATTTTGTGGTTTCTCGCCCTCTTCAATCCATTTAGCATCTTGGATCTAATGAAAAAACCATTATTTGTTTATTCTAAGTTCTTCAAGTTTAATTTTGCATTGGATTGACTCATTGCTCACAAATCTTATGCATTTGATCATTCATTTAGGAATGCCTCTTACATATTTAATTTTTCATAATCTAAAAATTACATGATTTAATTTTTCTTGGAGTTTTTGTCTAATGAGTCTCGTTTTTGACCGAGTACAGCTAAGTAACTCCTATAATCTAGTAAGAGGAGCCTCAAAGGAAAGTTGACGTCAATTTGGAACTTTAAATCAATCTGAATCAAATTTCTTCAATGTTGTCAATATTGTATGAGGTACAGAAAAACATATGAACTTTTTAACATTTACAATAGCTCTTAACAACTTTAACATATTCTCATCTTCAAGCAGATCATTATTTAATTTCAAGAGTGCCTTTACCACGTTGTATATTGCTCTTACATAAAGCAATAACTGTATTGAATGATCTGTTCTATACCCAGGTAAAATATCTGTAGAATCTATTAAATTAAAGTTCAGAGGAAACTAGAAAGAAATCTAACCTAGCTTGTTTTATGATTACGTTTACGCACAGAGTATCTTTTAGTGTTTGGTTGATTTAAAAACTCTCCAGGGGTTCGCCAAAGATCATTTCTTCTTTCATACTCAGAAACCTTTCTTTAGCTTTTGGGATTATGTCGCGGTTTAAATAATTAAAGGTACCAAAATTGATCTTGCCACCAAGTTGAAATCTCCACATATAATACAGTGGGGGTTATCAAAAATTTCTACCGTATTTTAATCTGGGTATAGATAATCAGGGTCGGTCGTCATTTGGACCATAAAGAACAAAACTAGTGTAAGTCATAGACCAACCAGGAAGCTATCAAAGTACAATACTAGTGTCCCATCGTATCCCTTCACTATATTATCAATTTGAAATAAACATTATTATTTATCAAAACAGGCTACCCCTCTGCAGTAGTCGTATAACAAGCTGTGAAGGCTTAATTGCCCCACTCGGCCCTTATCAGACTTTCCCCGTTCCCATTTTTGATCCCAATGTACGTTTGAAGGCAATAAATTGAAAAGCTTTTTCTTGTTGATAATTCAAAACATCCCTTCTTTTCGCTTTATCAGAAGCCTCTACAGTTTATAGTCGCATATCAGGATGAATTATGTATTCCTTTTTATTGATGAATGCAACTAAGCCACGGGGTATTGTTTGACTTGCAAAAGAGCCCATGTATTTGGCCTTTTTTGAAATTAGAAGCAAGTCTGTCAATATAAAATTTTAGACAATAAAACACATACAAGAATAAGAAATTACATAACACGCACCAAAAAAATGTGACTATATAAACAAATGATATCTTGTCCACGAAACCAGGCAAAAGAATCAACACTGACTATAATGACGAGCACTAATCAAAAACAAACAGAAATTTTATCAGTGCCACCAATACTGAGTGAAATACGCGGATTGAAAGAAATGTAAAGGACAAGCTAAGTGTAAAATCTTGCAATGAGGGGGAGTTTTCGGTCTGAATGAATCAAAACACAGTTTAATTGTCCAATAGGACTAGTATAATCCTGTCGTGAAAACAATGTGCAGCTGGTACTTTATATAATAGATAA
Organism: Ophioderma brevispina; assembly: GCA_023653785.1. NCBI lineage: Eukaryota > Metazoa > Echinodermata > Ophiuroidea > Amphilepidida > Ophiodermatidae > Ophioderma > Ophioderma brevispina. The sequence continues at coordinate 8,839 of JAMKCH010003472.1, read as the reverse complement.
TGAATTGGTTTACTCCAGATATGCTAAAAACAATAATTTTTACTGAAGGACGGTCTACTTCGGTCGGTGAAACAAGATTCGTGTATATAGGCATATATCAAAATATGTTAACTCATTGCACGCAGGGAAAGCTGTTTTAATTTACACCACATATTACACCAAAAATTCAGTGGAACCCGAGGTGGCTTTCCAAATAAATCATAATATGGTCATTGGGAAGCCTTCTAAAAAACAGAAATTAGGCTTGTTTGACTCATTAAAGCATGTAGACAGCAATGTTGTTGAATAGGCCCAACAAAAAATAAATAATTGGAATTTATACATATATGAACATGAAGAAAAAACCAAACGAAATATCACTGTTAAAGACCGACTCAAGAGATTAGCCTGAAAATACACATTTCGAAAGAAAAAACGGCTTTTGCCAGACTAAGCAAAATGTCCTCCAACATTCATTTATCGATATGTAAAGATATTTAATTAAAATTGACGCTAACATATAAAAAATCGCACAATTTTTAATACAATTTAGGATTATACCGATTCATTACACACCAAAACGAATCCGAATTCATCCCTAATTAGGGATTGAGCAAAGTAGGGGACTACCCTATTGAGTAGGCTATAGTTTTAATACACGCGGGAAAATATGCTTCGAAATCTCGAATATGCCTTGAAACAGTCGATTATTGAGAAAAAACTTTAAATTCTAAATTATACAGCAACATTATTAAAGCTATATACACTACAAAATTTTCGGTATCAAATCGTGCAAATGAGAGATACCAAGCCACCCATATATTTTGTGACCATGTAGTGATTTCATATAAATTTAATCTCAATATATTCCCTACCTTTCATTTGATGCTGCAGAAATTACTTAAAATAAAAACAAAGGTAATTAGTGTTGTTGTATTCAACGAAACAGAGTGAATTTCTACTTGCTCCCTATAGGAACATCAGAATTTCACAATTTCTTTAACAAAAGAAAACAATGCTCAGCTTAATCCATTCGGATGGGACATCTGTGGGTAGAATGCTTTAGACCAGTGCCAAACCAGAATTTTCAGATTTGTTTTTTTTTTAGGAGCACCCGTCATTTTGAAATTTCTCGTTGCCCCTTAACATGGTAACGGAAGATATTATGTCAAGAGGATCACAGTATATCCAGTATGTTTTGTTGTTACGGGATTAAAAATATTCTGTTTTTTCTTGGATAGTACAGACCCATTACCAGCACTTTGAAGGAAGTCCATCCACTAAAGCCTCCTACCTTCAGTAGGTTCTTCTAACTTCTCAGTATTTTACACTTGGTTACATCTGACTCTAATTCGTGTTTTGCTTTCCAGATCTACGAGCTCTCCTGCTTTGACTGCAAGCCTACCTCGTTCCTCTTCATATGGGGAGGGGATCGGTGTACACCAATAACCGGCTTTCTCTCACGCATGATAGTGTCTGTTTTTTGCTCGTTCCAGGATCAAGTTGCGGTCCTCCATGTAGACAAATCTCACTATAACTGGTTCTGGATTTGGTATCTCTATAATCCACGCTGGGCAGACGGTGCCGCGTGGATACTACCATGCCGCCGGCCTCACTCCTCGCGTCATGCCAAAATTCGGAATTCAACCACTTATGTCCTCCTCTTGGTGGTTGATTTCACTCCCATGGAAAAATCAGGTTCAATTTGCGGGTGTTTATTTCCTAAGAGTGATCTTTTCATGAGAGTGTCGTTTTAGCGTACTTTACAATCTGCTCTGATCTACGGTAAGCTTCTCTCCCACTTATCAGTTCAGACTCTGTCAGCATTGTTTTTACTGAGGGTTCTAGCCCCCAAATTCTTCTTCATTCGTGCTTCTGACCTGATCTAATGAGAGTCAATTCTCCTTCCATTCTATCTAATCTAAGTGTAAGGCCTCTTTCAAAAAAACAAGGAGTACTAAATCCCTAAGTCAGCATTGACTTACCGTCTCCATCTTCTCGTCAATATCAATCAATGTTTATATTTTGATTGCCGCCGCTGCCGTATCCATGGTGTCATGTGATGTGGTCGCGGGCAGTGACGTCGTTACACTTGGTGATACAATCGGCGATTTGGTTGTCTGATTTTTCCTTTTTTTCAGATTTTAGTGCTTCACCTTGATTTCTCTTTTTCTGATGAGTCTCTGAGGAAATATCCAGTTATATCACTTTTTTTGGTGCGTTCGGATATAAAACAGCAAAATAAATATTCAAATGCTGTTCTGAAAAGTCTGACAATTAAACACGTCCGTTTCATTAACGCAGCGTTTCTACACAAATCTATCAGAACGTGTCCATTCACCTCAAAGGGTCAGATTTTAAGTTGATAAAATGGAAGCGCCTTTCAATTTTTAAATTCTGTGGTCAAAATGGCAACAGAAAGGTAAACTGTCCAAAATAATAGGGTAAATCAGTCGAAATACATTCATTGTTTAAAATAAGAGAAGACACATGTCAATTCGCCTTCAAGGACATCATATTAAGTGGATAAAATGGAAGCCATTCCCGATTTATAGATTTGGGGTATAAAGGCCAAACAAAATTGTGCAAAAATGGATACCTCAGTCCATTACCTTAATTTCACGCAAATATGTCTCAGGAACACATTTGCGTAAAATATCAAGACACAATGGTCAATAAGTACGATTTAGTTGATTATCTTCTATTTTTCATCTTTCGATCAAAGTGACCCAAAAAATATCCAAAAATGGTCCCAAAATGGTAAAATCCCTTATCCAAAGGTGTTATAATAAGTGGATAGAAAAAAAACTATTTGGCTTAATTGACAGATTGTGGTTTTGAAATGGAAATTACCAAGGTCATACGTATTTTGCCTTTTGCATCAGGTTGAAAAGAGTGCCAGCCATTTAATTTTCAAGTGGAATAAATGGCAGCCAAAATCATCCAAAACTGATCAAACATCAATTTTAAAAACGGGGTGAAAATGAAATAAAGAAAAACGGATCACTTGTCCTACTCTGGACATTATGTATTCTTTTTTGCACAGTAGGTCAAAAGGGAATATATGGTGACATACCCAATGGTAAAAAGACGCTAGCCAGTCTAGATTTGGATCGAAATATCAAAATCAACTAAAACTGGAAACCAATTGATAAAACATGTGGCTTTGTCCACATTTTTTCATTATTGCACTGGATTTATTATAGATTTATATTGAATTATTAAATAGTTGTTAGGGCCAGGGTGTTGACTTTTCTAGATCTCGGATGCACGTTTAAATAGGCAAATAACTGACATTATGTCAGCTAAATTATTGTTTTATGATTTTTAAACTAACATCTTACTATTTTAAAGTATATTTTCTTAGGGCTATACATTAGACAATAACCAAACTTAGAGATATTGATAAAAAATCAATCAAAACTACTTAATAATGTTCCTTTGAAATATAGTCACATTCTGATGAACACAAACCATGTTATAATCAGTCTTACACCTTGAATTTTGATATGCAAATTGATATTGTCTTCGGTTCTAGTTGGAAATTCGTCATTCGTCACGAGAACTTTAATTAGGCTACATAAGGCCTTGTAAGTTAAGGATTATACACAGTGATTCATCAGGGGTCTAAGCATGGGCTGCTCTTGTTTTATTTTGGCCCTGGTCGTTTGTCATATTAACAGCCAAAAATTACCATCAATTTGTTCCCGTTCTAATTGATTAGCCTAATTACACCAGGAACCTTTATTATTTTGCTCAACCATGTCGTGGAGAAATTATCATTTTGGGCCATTTTTAAACCACTAACTGAATATGCGGGGAAAAATTGGGACAGTGACTGTTCCCATTTCGGATTATTGCTTTACAAAAATGCTCACTCGGTAAATGTTGATCTAATTCAAAATTAAAACAAAAAAAACACTCAACCTCGATTTTTATTAAACCGAGTTTAAAGAAACAAATGGAGACATTTTCTCAATGTAATTATGCATTAAGCCAAAAAATTCGTCTTTAAGTAAATTTGATCATTTGTTTATTCATAGCACTAACGACGTAACCGTAAAGAGTGATAATTAATAACATTATAAACAACTTTTGATTACTTAATTTCTTTGTCCCCTCCAAGGGCATATAATGGCCAACTCCAAAAATTGTCAACTTTAATGTACTTGGTTGACGCGAATTATGGACCTATTACACAATTTGAACACGTAGGGCAAATAGGCTTTGATGTTTCTAACCAAGTACCATCAAAATGAGCATGATGCCAATCTTGAGTTCATTTTGATCCTTAGCCCCAATGTGACTACAAACTTAGTAAATGGAAGGACTATCATCCATCTAAATTTATACCTGAAACAATATGTTATTATTAAGTTTTTTTAGAAAAAGAGGCCATTATGCTCTTACTATTGGACTTTTTTAAAAACCTTTTTAGACATTTTGACCAAAAAGTGTAATTGAAATGGCTTAGCAGTTTTGTTCTAATCATAATTTGCGAGGAGTCGCCCCTCAGCAATTGATTGGCAGTCACTGGACATTTCGATGGTTTGGAAACTCGGCCGGTGAGGCGGTTTATAGTCTTTCCAGGCCTTCCTGCTGGAGTGGGTTGTGAAAGTCGATTCTGGACTGTCTCCTCCAGCGCTCACGGCGTTTCCTCGTCAAGCCAGTTTGTCCAGATCTGAAGCCTTGGATATCGCTTCTTCCCGGGGTTCAGAATTCAGGAAATCTTGTAAAGAGTATCACATCCCTCATTCACAGGATGGGATGTAACTGCGACAACAGGCCACGTGGGATGGTCTTATTTGCTATATTAACGTGACAGGAGGAGATTTTTTAGGTACCAATTTCTTTCAAATCGACCACAGGATCGATTTAGACCACCTACCAAGAACGTTACGAAGGTTTATTGGCAAAAAAGTACAAAAGAAACAAGCAAAACTTGCTGTGAACTTGCCTGCTATCAAATTGGCCCTAGAACACCGTTGCCTTGAATTCTGTCGTGCACAACAGAAGTTAATAACTCATCATATATTTACATAAGACGGCGACGTCGTCTTCGGCTATTCACTTCAGGTGTGTGATCTAATACATTGGAACGCATTCCAAACAAATATGAAAAAAAAACCAGGGTCGAAAAAAAAATTGGGGGCGCTTCTTTCTGGAAAAATCTCCTCATGTCTCTTTAATAAAGAGTGACACAGTGCTGTTAAGAATTGTCCAAGTTGGAGGATGGAGGTTGGTGTCGGGAGGTTGGGAACTTCTGAATCAACCAGGTTCTTGAACTGGTCAAGTTTGCCTTGCGAAGTTCCACCTTTTCACTGGCCTTGTTTGTACAGGCTTAGCAAGGCTCTCCTGGGTGATCAGTGATGGTCGTGTTGGGACTTCGGAAACGCGGTCGAGAAACAGTACGGCGAATGGAGATGGTGTCCATAATTGCAAAAGCAAGGCCGGGGTTTATAGACGTATTCCACCTACCAGAGTTGACAGTGTCTGGTTGCTTGGGGTCGTGCAAAAGGTTGTTTTATGACCAGATTTTGAGGCCCAGTCCTCTAGTGGTGCCCATCAGGTGGTTTTCCTGTAACCCCAGGTAATGATATGAATGTTAAAGTCGCCAGCCGTAAATGCAGGGTGCACCATAAGTTGGTTACCGTAGAGAGTTTGCTTGGAGCCGAGGGTTAGGTGGATTGTAGACTATGGTGACATTGAAAACCCTGCAATTGGGTTCGTTGCCCATTCAGGTGGGGAAAAGTCTGCAGGTGGTGAGGTTGCAATATGTTTCCATGGGGCTGAGTTACTAGCAAAGGTTTGGCAATACTGGGGGGTAGGCGCTCTTGGGTGTGTGGCAGTAGGTTTGTTTGTAAGCCGCAGATGTTCAGAATGGAGCTGTCAGTGGCGTGTGTCTCTGGCCGAGAATCGCAGAGTCAGTGATTTTATGCGTATGTGTGAGTTGTTCGATTATGTTTATCTTTGCCCTAGTGAGACCTTCCACATATAGTTGGAGCACTGAGAGCCTCTGCTTGACATCTGGTGATGCCTGCCTATAAGGGACGTGTGCCAGACTGGCATCAGATAGTGTCCTTGGCGGGGCCTGATTAACTACAGTGGGATTAAAAAAGATAACATTCGCATGAAAAGATCAGTTACCGGGGTTCACCACGAGGAGGTCGATAATCTTGAACCCCCAAGATATCAAGTGATTGACGGTATTTCCAGTAGCTAATAGGAGTTGTTGCCAGGTTACAGAGGGTGCAGGGTGGCATTATCTGACAGAAGCACTAGTGCCATTCGCGAAAATGGATACATTAAAATAGACAATCTTACACAAGAAGTATTAGATAGATTGGAGACATCCAAGCAAAGTGTGTAGGATTATTTCTTTTCTAGCTAGCTCCTTCCTTTCCATACGAGCTACTCCAAGAAACTTTTATGGTGGAGTCGTCGGGTAGGGGGGTTCTATGGGGTGTAAAAAATGACAAATGTGTTCGAACAGAAAGTGAATAAGCCCCGGGGGCCAAAGGGTTGTGCAAGAATGTAGATAGATCGGTAACGAAAAATGGAAAAAGTGTACGGGTGATCGGCGGATAAAATATATGTTTGTAAGTACGTTTATCACGGAGCTTACGGTCACGAGCACAGTTCTGTAAAAGCTTGCTCTAGGGGGCGGTATTCGAGTTCCCCTCCCCCACCGTTATTGCTTTAGTACTGTAAAATTTATATTTTCAGAAGAATTTTCTTTTATCCCATTCATGGCCCGTGCTTTATGGTCCATGGTTAGGTTCACGTGTTACAGTATTCCACCCAACCTGCACACACAAGAGAGGGCGGGCGAGAGACATACACTTGTGGATTCAGACGTGATTGTTTTCTTCCTATAATTCGGAAAGTCCAAAGTTGAATTACGTCAATAAAAGGTAACAACATAATCTATATTTAATATAGCCCCCCCAGACGGAAAGAATGGAAAGGACACCAAAAACTGGCATTGCGCGTCAGTTTTGCGTAGGATAATTTAATCCAAAACCTTCATACAGATAGAGGACCAAATGACCATGACTCCAAACAAGATATGCCCAGGTTCATGCGATATGTGAGGCATCCTGCGGACCTCGCAACTCCGAACTCAGAACCTGCAACATTCCTGTCCATCCCACTCGGAGCTGCTCAAGCAGCATCCCACCGACGCTGCAAGTGTGCCGTACACCACAAGCCAACAAAGGTGCTAAACCTTGCAAGTAGAGGCTTATATCTAATTCGCGTCCACGTCACGTCCACGTACGTCGCTTCGCTTTACGTCGCGTTGCGGAGTAATAATGGTAATGTTGGTCTGCCTCCGCGGTCGAAGTAAGCATGTGCAAAAGTATCACGTTTTAAAAATATTTCAGCATGGACGTATTTTCACCACACCATAAACATCTCTTTATAAAATAAAACAATTTTGTACTCACTCTCGTTAAAATTAGTTACTGTGTAAGGAACTTATTTAAAGGACTTATTTGACCATATTTAACACTGTGACACACCAATTTAATTTGAAAGAGGGACACCCCTTTAATTTTGAAAGAGGAGGAGGTATGGGAATTTGAAAAATAACAAAGTCACCTACATAGAGCCAGAAACAAAGTTTCCCTCTTCTAATAATGAAACAAAAAAGGGAGCAAAGCCTTCAAAATCTCCGGGATCAACTTTACTTTTGGCAAGAAAATACCAATAATAATAATAAAAAATTCAACGACTCGACTTCTGCCCCCCCCCCCCTTGAAGTCCAAATGGTGCGCCGCCTAACCGGGGACGAGCTCACCTCAAGCAAGTACCAATTTAGATGTCTTCGCAGTCTAGTGACATAGAGGCTTTACCCCGTGGGAATTCGAGCAATATTTTCCCGCACCACATGCACCGGTTTCATTCGACATATGTTTGTAAATGTTCACAAGGGCTTCTTCGAATGACACTTGAGCGCAAGGGAACCCCTTCTCATTAAGTTAAAGGTTACACGCAAAGGGAAAAAAATTATCTGTAATCATGAATATCATCATAAGTGCATTTCTCGAATCATTAATGATTCCACGGAGCATTAGGGATTGAAAAAAGGAAAAAACTATTCACCCTAAACGGGGTGTCTCGAAACCACAGACCACCCATACACGGAAGTGATTTTTTTTTTGCCGAAGTCAACATTTTACTTCCGGGTCTGATGTTTCGAGGTCTGATGTTTCGAGCCTCCCCCCTGTGGCTCGAAACTCAGAACCCTCGAAACAATCAGGACCCAGAGACCGAAGTGACTTCAAGTGGGAGGAAATCTTATTTTCCTGTACTAAGAGGCGGACACACGCTCTTAAAACATGGGAGACTGGCCCTGGCAATTGGTGAACTCGTTACCCGTCTGTTTGATAAGTTTTGTAAGTTCAAAAAATGAAAAAAAAAGTAGATAGAACCAAATCCTGCTATTCTTCCACCGTGACAGGGGAGATTGCCCTGACTTGGATCCCGACTTGGACCAACTGGGACGTGGCGTGTTGGCTAAATACACCCCTTTACTACTTGCTAGCCGCTCACCAAGCATATCAATTTTACTCAACTCCAGTTCCATCCAGCCCGCATTTCTGATAAAGGTAGTCCAAAAGTCCCCATTTTAAAAATTTAAACTTAGCCTCCTATCAGTTAGTTTAGTATTAATTAACTTGCATTTTTAATCGTGCTATCTTACTTATCTTACTATTGATAGAAAACATGTCTTGAAAACTAAATACTCCAAACTTACATACCTCCCGCACCCACACCGTTTGTAACAACGTTGTCATGATTATGAAGTTTCCACTTCAAATTGTGTTTATAAATTTGCATGCATGGGAAAATGTGT